>PVIC010045268.1:0-14694 GCA_004025085.1 Thryonomys swinderianus
CCAGAACCACTGAGCTAAATCTCCGGCCCTCTAGTGTCACTCTTAGTGAAGTTTAACAGACCGTTGACATTGTTTCCAGGCATCAGCCTTTTGGGAGTTAAGGATACAGTCTACCCCAGCCTCTCTCCAATGTGATCACAAAAACTACTTTGCTAGGAAGAGTCTCCTGAGGTTCATATTAAATGAGGCTCTATCCATGGGGCAAGGGACAAGATAGGTTCCTCAAGGATACAGTCCCATGGCAACTCTCTTCAACTAGGCCTCATGCCCTATGTCTCAATCTTCTCCCAATAATGCTATGGCATTATTGTCATCAGAAAAAATATTTTTGCTTTATTTTTATTAAACTCTGCTTAAAATTATAGCACTTCCTTCCATTTTGAGTATAAGCAAAAAACACAGTCGTGTTACTACTGCCCTTTGATTTTTCACCATCAGTAACTTTATAACACAGTACAGTTGTTGCAGATATTGCATAATTTCATTTATTATCACAAGAGTTTGTAATCAAAATAAATACATTATACCTGCAAGCTGATCTTACTTAATGCTGTCAGAAAGGACCACACACATGATCACATACCAGAGTTTACTATTTCTAAGATATTTTGACAATCATATTTGAAAATAGTTGTTTCCCATACAATTCTGCTTTTAGAACAATTGTATCTACTTGTCTTATTCTCAGATGAAGTCATAGTCTTTACCACTGTATCGAGTCTGTAGCACAAACAAATGTACCTCTACTGTGATTAATTCTTGCTTGAGAACAGTATAATAGCATGTGAGATAAAAGTTTCAGGGAATAAATATTAAAATGATGAGATTTGAATATTTATCATTTTAAAAATATTCCATGCGGATTCAGCGTTGGTTACTTTTCAAAAAGAAAATATCCCTTCAAGAATATCATACCAGAGATGACTCACTGAAATAAACACAGCTGAATAAAAAATCTACTTGGTGATTGGGTTTCAAGAAGATAAATATTATAAAATGAACATTTTGAAAAGAAGGTGTTTCATAAGCTTGACTATAATTATAAATTTGAAATAAAATTATGATTCAAATAAAGTTTCTCCAAGTTACCATAGACAATATTGTAGCCTCAGGATTCTGTAAAGAGAAAACAGTACAAAATCTTGAGTTGTCCTCCACTTATACCCTGAAGTTACCCACGGTCTTATGACACCGCTTAGCCACAGTACCTCTTGTTCTTCCTTCAAAGTCTTACTCCTACTAATGACTTCCTGCTTCTGTTCAGTCATTCTTGGTACAAATCAATAGTGGATTTCTGCAGCGAGATTTCCCGGCTCAGGATGAGTTTGAGTGCCTTCCTGAACCACCGGTAGGAAAAGACGTAGATAATGGGATTGCAGGCTGAGTTGAAGTACGCAAACCAGATAAAGATGTCAAAAAGCAGGGGCGGTGTGATAAAGCTAAGGAGACTGTCCACCATCGTGTCCACAGTGAAGGGAAGCCAGCATAAGAGGTAGATCCCCACTGCAATGCCCAGCGTTTTGGCAGCTTTTCTCTCACGCTTGACGGCCCCAGCCAAGCTTTTGTTCAGGGCATTGATATGTTGAGCCTGCCTAGTTGCAACTATAAAGATCTTCACATACAAGGTGATCGTGATGACACAAGGAACGAAGAACGCAGGGAAGTTTAGCCAGCCCCAAAACTTATTGAACAGCAATTGGCAACTACCCACGCATGGCATCTCTGGCAGCCACTGGCCCAGTCCCCTCTCTAGCACATCTGTGCAGAGGAAGAAGGCTGTGTAAGCTGCTGGCACCCCCCACCCTGCCAAGATGTATCTGAAGGTCACCCTGGCTGTGAATTTGGAGGGGTAGAGCAGAGGGTCACAGATGGCACAGTAGCGGTCAATAGAAATGAAGCAGAGATGAAAGATCGATGTGAGGCAGAAGAGCGTGTCCAGGTAGGTATGAAGATGGCAGAGGAAGTCCCCAAAGTACCAGCAGCTCTCCACAGAGCGGACAGTGCTTAAGGGCAGTACCAGAAGGCCCAGCAACATGTCAGCCAGTGCCAGGGACAGCAGCAAGAAGTTGGTGGGGGTGTGAAGTACTTTAAAGTAGGACACAGAAAACACCACAAACAAATTCCCCAGGACTGTAATCAGCGTGCTTGCTGCACAGGCCAGATAGATGGCCCACCGGATGCCCAGAGGGTGGACTGTTCTGGGACAAGACCCATTCACCTGGTAGCAGAATGCCGTGGGGAGGTCTTCAGCACTGTGGGAGAGGACAGCTCTCATCTAGGGCTTCTACACTTCCCTCTTCGGAAATTGGTTACCTTCTGAAGAAATCAAAATCTTATCAGAAGGGGAGACCAAGAAGAGGAAACTAAAGAACAATTGAACCTAGTACAATTCCACTGGCTGCTGAATTAAAACAGCTCTGAAAAACAAATATGGCATAAAATGCAAATTTCCTGGTTTGTCCAGTAGGCTCTTTGTGTACTAGTGTACACAATATCCTTAAGGAAAGAGAGAGAGGTAACCAAAATGTGATTGTGTCATAGTCATTAGCATAAAATGATCGAGGTGTTACCTTTTCCCTTTTGGTAATGTACCTGTGGTCAAATATACAGTGAGATTTAAAGTTATGGGTAAACCAAATGACCGATTATAAGTCATTACTTGAGGAAGGAGTAGCTAGTAATTTTTCTGCCAAAATAATTGTTCAAAACATTTCCTTTAATAATTAACTAAATTAATAAAATCAGCAAGTTAAAATATTCCATTTTTTCATATCTTCCCAAAGGAATAATTCACTGATAATTAAAAGAACAAAAATTTCCCTATTTTAGTTTTGTTTGTTGCACATTTGTACCCCATCAACAAAGTCTGTAATTGCTGGATTTTTTTCTCAAGCTACTTACACAGGTAGGAACCAGTCACTTCAGAGAAAGAAACCTATCTTCTAGCAGAAGAACATAGACGATATAGAGTTTTCTGACAGCAAAGATGACCTACATGCATTCAGTTAATTGCTTTATACTTTCTGTTGAAACTACTCTTCCGTGTGGTACAACACACAGGATCAGTGAAGCGGTGTCAGGGGACCTAGTTTGCCTTTCAAGCTCAGGCATTTAAATCCTCTTCTCCATAGGAGATTTTTTAACCTGACAATTAATTAGAGGGGAAAATTAAAGAACATGATTTATTTAGCATTTTTTTCTTTGCTCCAAAGTTAGGGAAATGCAAAATGATCTTTTGGTGGATAGTTTCCTTCTTCGCATACGTTTCTCTCCACATGAGAAATAGTTGAGAATTGATTTAATAAATTACTATTTGAAGGACGATCTCTAAATAGTGATTATGAGAAGGGAGAAGTTAGAAAGAGAAATTCCAGAGGGAAAAATATTATAGCTAAGGACTCTCGAGAACCCTGTACTTACTCAGCAGCATTTAGTGTAGGCCATTAATAAGTTTTCTAGAAG
Organism: Thryonomys swinderianus; assembly: GCA_004025085.1. NCBI lineage: Eukaryota > Metazoa > Chordata > Mammalia > Rodentia > Thryonomyidae > Thryonomys > Thryonomys swinderianus. The sequence goes on from PVIC010045268.1 coordinate 3,463, forward strand.
TGCTCCTAATTATATTTGTGATCAAGTGGAGAAATCACCATCAGAAAAGGCCAGTATTGTGAATATTTTTAATGGAAAGAATAGTAAAAACAACTCTCTTAGGGATGCAAATAAAAAAGAAATTCTGGAACTTTCTTTTGGAGAACAAAATTGCCCAATTTTAGTAACACTTCTGCAGTTTATTGAAGACAAATTAAATATTTATGAAGGAGAAAATTTGGAGAGCACTAGGCAATGAAGATATCATGGCTTCACAGAGTAGTATACTAGTTTTGAATATTGCTTATAAGAAATCACCTACCAGATCTTGGAACAGCTCCCTAACCTCTTCAAGAACTAAGGGTTCTAATCCCAAGTTCTAAGGCACATTAAAATGTTTAGAATATTATTAAATAAAACACATGGCAAGACTCACTTGGTGCACAGTGTTCAGTCAAAAAGTATTAATTTCTTCCATCTCCTTTATTTTACATCCTATCTGTACTTATGCCTTATATCGAACATTTGCTTACTAAGATTATCCTTTATATTGCTTTTGGAATGGTTCTTAATGAATTAATGTTTTATCCCCATGGCCTGGTAAATCTTGAATAACTACCTTTCCATCTCTCCAACAGCTCAGTTCCCTCTACTTTGCAGGCTGAGCAACTCAGACTTAGTTGAGTAAGAAAGGAAAGAGGCGTCACTGAAAGAAACAGAACTGGCTTTGAAAGCATGATTTTGAGAGCTGGGACTGAGAAGGAAAATAATCACTTTCTGCTGACAAAAAAAGCTTCCCATATCACTTTTATACATTGTTAAAAAAAATAACAGGGACTAAAAATAAGCTTTTCCAACCCAGCGCAGACTGAGGTTGATCCTGCAATCGCTCCTGGTGTGAGGGGGGGGGAGACAGACTGCTCCTGGCGCCAGTTCCTGTTTCTCATAGCTTTTTCTTCTATTTCCCTTCCTACAGAAAGCAATGGTGAGTGTCCTAAAGGCCATTCTGGAGCCCAGCCGGACCATCTTTCTCAGTCTGTGATGAGACACTGTGACAAGTTACATGGAGCCACTTCCTAGTATTTGCCCTTGAGAGATAGTGTTAGACATTATGTTCACACTGAGTTGTTTATTTTGTATCTTTTCATCCCTATGTCTGTCTGTTAGTGCCAAAATGTTATAAAGAAATCAGATAAAAAGAGTTGAAATCTAGAACTTGAAATTTCAGTGTTTCCCACTCACGGAATAGATGGTGCCTCTTAACGGGGCACATAAGATGCTCTTCAGATGACACCCCATATCTTTCACCTTCATTTCTGTGCAGGGAGTCACTGAGCTGATTTTATTCCCACACACATATAGACTGCTGTTCCTTTGCCATTTTATTTCCTGTAACAGTACTGAGTCAGATTAAGCTGGAAGCTGCATTTTCCCAAATGTGTGGAAGACTGGAAAGTGAAGTAATGGCGGCATACTGTATAGGAAGACATCAGGCTGGACAGACAGGGGCACTGGACAGGTTGCAGCTGGACATCCCTGTTCTCTGCTCTCTACCCAGCTTGAGTTCCTGATTGTGAACACTGCAGAGCAATAGAGGTCTCATCTTTTCCCTTACATCTCATAAAAGCTCTAGATTCCTTATGGAACCTGATGATACAGTCCTTTAACTTGAGTTGCACATAGTCTTCTCTACCCCCAACCCAACTAGATTTCCTCCTCCATATTCTCACAGGTTGCAGTGCTGGGCTCTATCATAACACATACTATCCCTTAGTGTGAGTGGCTTTGACCCTTGTCGTTAAGCCATAAGATCTTTGAGGACGGAGCTTGAATTTTATTCATCTCTGATCTATATGCCCTCAGAGCAGCACTTGGCACATAGTAGGATCTCAATGAATGTTTATTGAGGCTTTTGACAGCGACAGTATCCATAGCAGTTGACATTATCCTGAGACACTGGCTCTTTGCTTAACCTAGGTGAGTATTGGAGAGAGGAATTATAATGGGATTCTTCATTTCTCCTGGAGTAGCCCAGAAGATCATGTGGATATTCTGTGAGAAACACTGAAACAATATTCATGGGCAAGCTTATAAATTTTGTCTTTTACTAAAATAAAGAATAATTTTACCTATAACAGATGCTTCAAACTTTTCCTGGATTTCCTTTTACTTAACTTTGTTCTTAATGTGTAAATGCTGGTCTAGAAGAGAGACCACACCATGATCTCTGATTCCAGTTCCCAGACATTCTCACATATTTCATGTTATTTTTGAGGATCAGTTGAGACAATGAGTATGTGTCGAATGAATGGTTTCTGTTCTTATTCAGTGCATTGGGTGCAAATGTCCTTGTTGAGCTTCCAGAAAAGGAAAGAGGCACCTCATGGAAAGTGAACTGGAAGGTGCTCCTGCCATCTCTGTCACCCATTATCCCTTCAAGACTTGTGATGATGTTGAACTTGGGGCAAAGTGTGAGAAGCCCCTCCTGGCCCTTTGATTCTTCCAGTAGAAAGAACACCTTAGCCTGAATGCTAAGGTGCAAAGGGAAGCGAAATCTCCCAGAGGATTAAATTACTGGAATCAGAAGAGAATAAGCCAGCTGCTAACCCAAGGATTTTCGAATACTGTCCTGTGATTAATAATGATAATTAACTTAAATTCCTCAATACTAGAATGTAGTTTTTTAATTATTCAGTGACCAGTACTGAACCTGGAAGTTAAAATGTTCAGTGTGACAGGTAAATCCAGAGAATCCTGGGGAAATTCCAACTGCATATAGGCATTTTAGTAAAAATATATTTGAGTACCAAGATATTTTCCAGTAGATATACTAGAAAAGCAAATTTGAAAAAACAACTTTGTGAAAGTTTCATTTAGACTTTACACCCATAAAAATCAGAAACACTAAGATCAAGTTGTCTACGCAGAAATATGATATCCTTTGACCAAGCTAGAGGATAAAGTCCGTTTAATTAATTTTCTGATTTTACTATGGAAATTTTTATAAAAGATGAAAATAAAAACATGTTTATAGGATAGGATGAAGAAGGGAAAAACGCAAAGAGCATGAAGAAAACAGACATCCTCCTAAGTCTCTAGCAGAAGAAGGACTTCAATTTTGTGAGTGTCATTTGTGAATACCTTCAATTATACAAACATACACACAGATGTGTACACATATGCACACACACACACACACAGAGAATTCCAGAAGATATCCCTTCTGTGTATATACACAGGACTCATCATTCAGATGCTCTGTGAGCACATCTTCTTTCTGAATCAGCAGTAATCACAGAGACTTAGGATAACAGAGTATATGGCTGTAATGTGAGAAACCATTAATTGCATTAAACCAAAGCAGTGAGATTCCTCATCCTTAATTTTGAAAATTCAGAAATCAGTAATCTTTGGAAAGAGTTAATTTAATTGGAGATGCCTTCTCCAGAAGCCCAGACATGGACCATTTTGGTAGTTTAGGTTTACTAGCAAGACAAGATTTATTGTTCACACGTAAATGTCTGTTATGATATGTACGTGTAAACAAATCTCATCTAGTGAGTTCATTCCAATATATTTGGGAATAAAGCATTGATGGTTTCCTAGTAGAGAAGAAGCTTTGCAAATGAGAGACATTCTCTAAGAATGGGCAGGAAATAGGCTCAGAGTGGAAGAATCAGGGTCAAATATCTTCTTTGTGACAATCATCCTCAAAGCCTTACGAAACCAAGGATAAAACATGCCATAAATAATAGGATTGAACGTAGAATTGAGGTAACCCAACCACAGGAAAACATTATACAAATCTTCAGGGGTTGTAAAGTCAATGAAAGGGTCTATGATCGTCAAGACGAAGAAGGGCAGCCAGCACACCACAAACACCCCCATGACTATGCTTAGGGTCCTGGTGGCCTTGCTTTCTCTCTTGGATGTCACTTGGATTCTGCTGTCTGAGTCAGCCTGTTCTGTCCTGGGACCTGTGTCAATTTGTTTGGCATGCTTCCTGGCTACTGTGAAAATGTGTATGTAAATACCCACCATGACTGTCCCAGGAAAAAAGAAAGCTATAAGGGAGACCAGCACCCCCCAGAGCTTGTTAAATATCAACACACACAAACCTGCACAGTCAATGGATTCAATAAAATCTTCTGTACCAATTATGTTTAATCCTGAGAAGACCAGGCCAAAAGCCAAAAAGATGGGAACCGTCCAACTGATGAGTAGAAAGAACTCTATGACAGGCATAGTGATTTTGGTGACATAGTACAGAGGGTCACAGACAGCATAGTAGCGGTCAACTGAGATGAAGCAGAGGTGAAAAATAGACGTGGTGCAGAGCATGATGTCGAAGCAGCTGTGCACTTTGCAGAAGAGGTCTCCGAAGTACCAGCAGGAGTCGATGGACCTGATCATACTGAAGGGCATGACCACACCGCTTACCAGAAGGTCCGTGGTGGCCATGGAGAGGGTGAGAAAGTTGGTTGGGGAGTGGAGCTGCTTGAAGTGGGCAATGGAGATGATTACAACTGTATTTCCCACCATGGTCATCACTATAGCAACAGTCATGACCATGTACATGGCACAGAGAATTGGCACGGGCCTCTTCTTTTTAGGACATGAAGCGTTAACCAATGGAAGGCAAAACTGTACTTCTGGAGGATTCCTAAGATCAAGTGAATCCATGGTCTTTATCTTGTCAGTACTGAGTCTTTCAAAAGAGCTATAATCCTTTCTTTCTGTGAAGAAAAAAGACAATAAAAATTACAGGACTTACTCATAAGTGAAATAAATAGGCCACAGATGTGTAAATTATATCTGTTCTCTGGTATGCAAAACTGAAGATGTTAGTAAGTTCTAGAATGTATGATAGATATTGTGAAATAGAAAACATTCAAAGGAAAATATGGTGGAAGAGTAAGAGGTAAAGACAGTGAGGGGTAAAGAAAAATGTGATAGTAATTTAAAAAGGGAAAAAAGTTTATGTACTTAGAGGGTGGAGGGTTGTGGGGTGGGTAGGGGAATGGGAAAAAACGAGAATTAATTTATGTCATATACTGGTACAAATTCTCAATATTGAGAGTGATCATGATGTGTATATACAATGTACCAATAAAAATAAAAATTAATTTAAAAAATTATAAGCAGGACAACTTTTACACATCTCCAGAAATTTTTGTATTTCCAATCCACTTTTGAAATCCCCACTGCTTAGGAATACTGATTCCCATTCTTTGTGGCAAAAGGAATCACCTGAGTATTTTTCTAAAACAGAGACTCTGATGCTAGGGTATAGGCTGAAAATTAGCTGGCTCACCAGTTCTCCAAGAAACCAATTCTTAGGTCCTATGAGTACTTCTGGCAAAGGATAGGCCAGGAAAAAAAAAAGAATCAATATTCAGTTACCCAAAGCCCAAGTGAGACACAAAAAATTTCTTGATGGATTCTTGTAGATTTGGAATCCTGAGTAACAGTGAGCTATTATTGGATGCATGTCCCTGGTACTTAAGTAAAAGCCCTCAATAATCCCAAATGCTCGGTGTGACTTTATATTTCACTTAGACAGTTATTATAATTTGAAGGCTGTGTTGTCTTCTTTTAAAATTCTCTGTGGGCAATGGCAAATGCCTTCTATCCTGCCATTCGTTACACAACATTCAATTAAGGAAACACTTCTCTCCCCAAGGTAAAGAACGTAGGTTTTTTTTAATTTAACACAATTGTTTGGTAGGAAAAATGGCTAACAGTTCTAAAGGGGCACATAAATGATTCTCGTGTGTGTGTGTGTGTGTGTGTGTGTGTGTATAGTAACTCAGATGGGAGAATATGTAAAACTCATGTTATTTCCTTTTACTTTGTGGTTCATTCAAGAATTCAAACTCAGGTCAAGGATCTCTGAGCTACAGATTTCAAGCCTTGTTAACAAATTTGGCTTATGAGACTCTCACTATTTAATTCATCATTTTGGACCCACAATCCTGTTGTCCTTAGAATGTGAAGATAATGAGACTGACTCACGTTGAGTGTGACAAGGATTTGATTTGCTTTTCCAGTTCTGAGGGGGAATGGCAGCCCTCTGTGAGATCTAACCCCAGGTTCAGAGTTGGACTTTGACTGGAGAACACACTAAAGCTCAGTGATCTTCAAGGAAAAACAAATCCACGGGCACTTCCTTATCATGTACAAAGAACAGGCTGCAATGAATATATAAACACCCTTGAAATAATTTCTTCACCATTTGCTTCAGTAGCTCAACAAATGTTTCCATGCCTGTGTATTATTAGAAATCTTAATATCATGGCATGTTTTATTTTCTTGGAATGTAGTAATTTAGTTTCTCCTGCTTAATATTCCTCTAAAGATATTTTAATTGTATCATTCAAATATTATGCATGTAAATTAAACTCAAAAGACCAAGGCATAATAAAAGAAACTGTAAGAAGGATAAATTATTGTAAGTTCCTTTATAAAGTACAGACTGTCAATGAGAACACACAGCAAAAATTATTTGATTAACTACTCTCTTGAGCTAAGACCTTAGTAAGATGCAGAAAATACTGATATCCTAAACTTCTAATTCCCTTGTTAGTAAATTAACTCTGTCCTGTATTTTCATTCATTTGGTGCTGAAAATCTTTAATTCTTCTGAAAATTCTTGGAAAAATTATCTTAGCAGATAGCTAAGAAATAGCACAATATTACATAAGGATTTGCATTTCTGCATATAAAATTTATGCTTTTCAGTACTTAATTGTATAATATTTGAGGTTTTAAAGTTTAATTTTGGAAAAAAATCCCTAAGAGTATTGCTGTATTTTAATTCCCTAGATGTAAGACATGAAATCCACTTTTAAACACATGGAATTAACCACTTTTAGACGTTATAATATTATTGCATAGTTACATGTATTAGAAAAACAGTGTATGGAAAGGATGAAATACACACAGAGTGACTCATTAAGACAATGTCAAACACAAGACTTAATGTTAAATCACTGTCTCATGTTCTTGGCCCCAAAGTGAAAAACAACAAATAACCAAATAAGACCACTAGCTTACTGTCTATTAAAAATAAATTTTTATAGGGCCAGAGATTTAACTCAGTGGTTCCGGCCCCTGCCTTGCAAGCACAAGGTGTGAGTTCGATCCCAGTGATCACATAGAATGCTGGGCGTGGTGACTCACACCCACCAGCCATCAATACCACGTACCACAGTGCTGGGTGTGGTGGCTCACACCTGTTATCCCAGCACTCGGCAGGCAGAGACAGGAGGATTGCTGAGTTCGAGGCTTGCCTGGGCTACATAGTGAGCTCAGAGCCAGCCTGAACTACAAGGCGAGACCCTGTCTCATAAATAAATAAATAAATAAATAAATAAATAAATAAATAAATAAATCTTTGTCAAGGCAGATGGGGATTTTTGTTTTATTTTAACATAACATAATAGAGATCTCTTTCCTTCAATGATTCACTTTGTCAAAAGTTTACATAGTAATTTGAAAAAAAATTAAAACTAGCCAGGCATTATGGAACACCCCTGTAATCCCAGGAACCACCCGGAGGCTGATGAAGGAGAATCTTCATAAGTTCAAGGCCAGTCTGGGATACATAATGCCTATCTTTAAAAAAAGGCAACCCCCCCAAATCTTTAATGATCTGCCAATTTTATATGAAATATTTTGCTAGGTTTTTTTTTTTCATTTTTAAACAACAACATTTTTTCCACAAGCATCAGCAATAAAAGACAGACTTACATTAAGAAAATTATTGGTTACTTCTTCCAAAACCTGCAAAGGAATGTGTGCTAACAGTTCTGGGCAAGAGGGAGAATTGCATGTTTTTGAGCTCAAATTTAGTCTATTGAGCGAATACACTACAGACAAAGGAAGCAGACACTAGGACTTCAAAATAATGATTTTAAAGCTGTAGAAATTTCTCACAATTTCAAGGAAAAAATTTTTAAATAATAAGGTAATGATTTTTCTGAAGTAATAAATGGCAGATATATTCATATGCAAATAAAAATGGGAAATATTTCACAACTCAATAGTGCATTATAAACTATTGGAAAAATTAAAAGAAACGCCATATCAGTTTAATAACACTATTTTTCTTATGCTATTTGCCATATGCAAAAAATTTACTTCAGGGACCATTTCACCTAAAGTAACAAATTTTAACTTACTTTGATATATTTCCCCGTTCAATTATGTAAGGAAGATAATTTATAAAAAAAAAGTAAAGAGAGATCTGAGGTAGGTATTTCTATTAATATCTCTTTATCAGAGACATTGAAAATAATCCAAATATTTTTTATAATTGAATAAATGTGATTCCCTCCAACATGCAAAACGGAAAGAAAATTACGATCTTTTTACGCGTTTCCTACATCCTATTTTGCCTTACAAGACTGAGCCAGGATCTCTTACCAGGGCGAGAGCCTCCTGCCGGCTCTGATCCTGCTGCTGCGTCCCCCGCACACACCCCTGGACCCCCAGCTCCTGAAGGGGCCTCCGCGCTGCGCTGTCCCGGGGTCTGAGCGCAGATCCTGCCTCTCCCGGGGCCCTGCTGACCCGTCCCGCTCTGACAGGTGCGTCTTTTCACACCTGCGGGCGCCGCAGCAGCTCATCCCCGGAGTCCCCCGGGAGTGGGCCCTGGGAGCGTGGGCCAGCCGCGCTCCCGCCGCTGTGGCCTCAGAGGAGAAGTGGACCCGTCTCACCTGGGCCTGAAGGGAGGAATAATGAGAAACAGGAGGGGAAAAGAGACCATGGAGAGAGCAACAAAAGCAGGAGAAAATTTACTTTAAATCCAACAAAATGTTCGTTCTATTTATATATTTGCAAAGCATAGTCTATTGATAGCTTTCCCTTTTGCTCCTGTGCACCAGCGGTTCCTTAAATTTGTAGACTTCCAAACAAGGAGCTTGCACAAAAGGAAAGCAAGGAAAAATATTTGTAAACTACCAGTTGAAAAGTAAAAGCTTCCATCATCATGTGGTGTTTCCCTGATCTGTGAGGAAGATGTTTGCATTAGTGTGTCATAGTTGTATACTCCATGCTTTAGGGAGTTATATCAATAGATGGGTCCTTCATCAAGACCACAGAACTGTTATGTTTAAATACACTATGTTCTGGAGAACATCAGAGTGTACGTATTTATGAACAAAGAGAGTCAGATATTCATTTTTTTAATTGAATTCTTTATTGGTACAATTTATATACATCTCACACCCACATACAACACTGGGGAATCTGTACCAGTATATGATACAAGTTAATTCTTATTTTTACCCATATCCCTACCCACCCACACCTCCCACCCCCTATATACATGCTCTTTTATTTTCTTTCCAAATCATATTTATTTCTTCCCCTCATTACATGCCCACACCAAATTTCCTATGGAAATTTCCCATTCTATAAAAATTGTCATACTTTCTAGAGCTCATCTGCATCTACAGGTGCTCATATCAACGAGAAGATCTGGTATTTGTCTATGTGTGATCTATTTATTTCACTTATTAGTGTATTATCCAGGAGTCTCCATTTGCACATAAATGAATCAATCTTGTCATTCTTTATGGCAGAATAATACTCCATTTTATTAAAAAAAAACACATCTTTATCCAGTCTCCAGTTGATGGGCATTTGGGTTGTTTCCAAGATTGAGCTATCACGAACTAAGCTGCTATGAACAAGGGTATACATCTGTCTTTCCAATGTTGTTTTTAAAATTCTTTGGGGTATATTCCTAGCAGGGAAATAGCAGGGTCAAATGGGAACCCTAGTCCTAGTTTTCTGAGAAATCTCCACACAGATCTCCACAATGGTTGTACAAGTCTGCAATCCCACCAACAATGGAGAAGGGTTCCTTTCTCCCCACAGCCTCGCCAGCATTTATTGTTGGTTGATTTTGTAATAGTGGCCATTCTTTGTGGAGTGAGATGAAATCTGTGTTGTTTTCATTTGCATCTCTCGAATGACCAGTGACTTTGAACATTTCTTCATATGCTTCTTGGCTGCTTTGACTTCTGCCTCTGTCATTTACTCTTTTTAAGTCAACTTGTGGAGGTAGTGTGGAAGCTGAGTAGTGAAACATGCACTAAGCATGTTTGAGGCCCTGGGTTTAGTCTTGAACACCGAAAAGAAAAAAAGAATCTATTCAATCCATTAAGAACTTTGTTGACTCCTCTGATCCTCTAGTTGATAACATAGTTTTATACATTTTGATTGTTTGACTGTTGCCATCAGCCTAATAGAAGGGAAAATTCTTTTAACAGAGAGATGTCGATTAGGAAATGTTTAAGAGCTACTGGAAGACTTAGAAAGCAAAACCAAGACAAATAAAAGATAAAATCAAACATAAGACTAGCTGTGGCACCTAGTAAGTGGGCAGCACCCACCCCTAGGGCTGGGTTCAGAATCATATTGAGTCCCCAGAATCTTGATGTGGGAAGCCAGGGGCTGCACACCGAATCTTGGCGTTCTGTGGGAAGTGTACTGTATGGTACTGCTGGTTCCTCCATATCCTCCTGGAGAGCAATTATTATTATTGTTATCATTATTATTATTTTTGGTAATAATTCTCTTATGAAAATTGCTTTTTCATTGTTATTCACATTTTAGTAGTCATTTAAACATTCATGCACATCCCTAGAAAATCCATTAATGGGTTTAGTTGCTGGGCCTGGTAAGAAGTGAAATAATTTAATAGGCATCATTAGGAGTGGCTTTGCCAGCAATCCTGGGGCTGAGAGAGGAAGAAATGATTGTCAGAGTCCCAGCAGGAGCAAAAAGAGGTCAGTGTGTACAAGGAAGAACAACTACGGGTTAGCATACCTAACCCCAAAATCTAAAATACCAAGTGCTCCAGAGGCAATAGTATGTGTAAGATCACCTCTGGCTACATAGGCAGAATATTGTGTTCTTTAGATCTTTGTCATATTATATGAGACACAGAAATGAATCTCATGTTTACAGTTGGGTCTCATCCCAAGATCTCTCATTAAGTTTATGTGAATACTGCAAAAAAAAAAAATCCCCTGAAAACCAAAGCACATGCAGCTCTGAACATTTTGAATGACAGATATTCAACATTTGCGCACCTTTGACATTAAAAAGACATTGTCGTAAAAAAAAAAAAATGCCGGACGTGGTGGCTCACGCCTGTAATCCCAGCACTCGGGAGGCAGGGACAGGAGGATTGCTGAGTTCGCGGTGGCTTGCCTGGGCACCATAGGGAGCTCAGGGCCAGCC
>PVIC010045269.1:0-14660 GCA_004025085.1 Thryonomys swinderianus
CCCAGCATTGTACGTGGTTACCAGGGATTGAACTCAGGACCTTGCGCTTGTGAAGCAGGTGCCGGAACCACTGAGCTAACCCTCCAGCCCTACATTTGTTTTTGAAATATAGTTTCACTTGCTACAAAAGTCTGGAATCACTGTTTTAGCCATCAATTTAATGATACTCATCTGTTCTTTCTGGTGTGCATTATTTTCTTCAAGAAATTTATAATTCTTACCCATTTATTTGCATATGATGTCATTCTTTTAGCTGTTCTTTTTTTTTATTTGTTTATTTGTTTTGACACAAGGCCTCACTTTGTAGTTCAGGCTGGCCCTGTGCTCACTATGTAGCCCAAACAAGCCTCGAACTCAGCAATGTTCCTACCTCTGCCTCCCGAGAGCTGGGATGGCAGATGTGAGCCACTGGCAATGTGGTATATGGTAATGATTGCTGGTGGGTGTGAGTCAGCATGCCTGGGATTGTATGTGGTTACCAGGGATCAAACTCAGGACCTTGCACTTGCTAGGCAGGCACTCGAACCACTGAGCTAAATCTCCACCTCTAGCTGTTCATTTTTAAAAAATCATTACTGCTATTACTATTTTTGATTGAAATGTTTCTATGTTGTTCACGCTCTGTTTTGTGTCCTGTGAATATATAGTTTTAATTAAGTTTCAAAGATTTTTTCCTCTGTATTTAATAATGTGTTCTGTTTCATCTTTCTTCCTTACTTTGAAATATTCAATTATAAGTTTATTAGGTTGCCTAAAATTATATGACAGCTTATGAAAATTGTTTTAAAATATTATGCTTTTAAATTTTTGGAGAATTGTTTATTGTTTTTTATGCTGACTAAAATATTTTATGATGCAATGTCTGATAAGCTCCCTTTATAATTCCATATATTTTTGAAACTACAGTGTTTTACTTTTTGTGTTTAGAATCTCTATGAGTGTTTATTTCTTGTCTCTCTGGTTTTCACATTTTCTCTCTTTGTGCATTCTGGTTACTAAAACAAAATACCATAAACTCGGTAACTCATAAGCAACAGAAAGTTATTTCTGAAGGTCATAAATTCCAAAGTCAAGGTATCAGTTTTTAGACTGTGAAATAGTGCCTATAGGTATGTCCTTATAAAATCTCAAGTTTTTTATAAGTGCACCAATTCCATCCACGAGGACTCTACCTGTGTGATCTAACAGTCCTACCTCCGTGCTCGCTTCGGCAGCACATATACTAACAGTCCTACCTCCTAATATAATCACCTTGCATAAAAACTTCAGCATATGAATTTCAAGAGAAGGAAAAGGTTCATACTATTGTAGCTTCAATATATCAATCATAAAAATCACTTTCCCTCTGCCTAATTGGACATACTGGTTATAGCTTTCTTCCTTCGATTATTTTATTAAATATATCATCTAACACTATAATTTCTCTTTATTTATTTCACGTTATGGTTCAAATTTTCCTATTACTTTGAATGTCTTCTAAATTATTGAATTTGAAGCATTTTGATGATACATTTTGGAATATCATACAAAGTAATGTAATTTGAAGGATATTTATCGGCTAATAAATTCTTTCAAAAAACCAATTCATAAATATAGAATCTCACAAATAAATATAGAGATATGTAGTCAATAGAGGGGCAGAAAATTTTAAATAAATTGTTAATGGGTAAGAATATGTACCAAAATCAAAAGAAACAAGACAATTTTATGTTCTTTATTACCTGCCACAAATAATAGTTACAAAATACAAAATTAAAATTGCTTTTTTAAATCTCTAAATGAAAACACCAACATAAATATCCTTTAATGTTGGAGCTGTTGAAGTTGTCTGGGGGAGATTCACACTCACATTTGTGTAAAAGTCAATAGCAGCTGCACAAGTGACTCACAGCCAAACTGCACGGACAGAAGGAAATTAAACCCAGCTTGATCATTCATGCAGACTCTAATCTTCTCTTAGAAAGTGGAAGTGGTTCTTTACAACTTCACAATAAAATTAATGATAAACTTAAAACGTTAGAGGCCTTGAAAACATGAAACTGGAGACATTAAGGGAGCATTTTAGCAACTATGAAAATATTTGAGAATTTACTTCAAGTTTTGATGAACTTTACATTAACATGATCTGATTTCTAGGAGTCAGAAGTTCTGTTTTACTTCTGTTTCTATTATCAACCTTTTATGAAATGAAGAGAAATTATTTAGTCTCCATATTTGTAAAAATTCTAATTTGCTATTTTACTCTGAAAGTTGTATTTGTAAACGTTACAAAATAGTTAACAAGTATGTGGTAGGAGAACACAGAAAAATGGCTTATTTTGCAATCTCCTTTATTCATTGGGTTGTAAATTTATTTCCTGACCTGAAGAAGATTTGCATGAAACCAGTAATAGAAACACAGTAACTATGCATTTCAAAATTATACTACTCATGTAGTAATTTAAATAACAATTGTGGTCACTTATTGATAATCCCTACATGCTATTTGTTATATAATATACACTTTGCTTAGTTTATTTTTAATATATAAATTTCTTTACTGATAAGGATAAAATGATATAAATGCTTATGATCAGAATGTACAGTTAGTGTATACACACACACACACACACACACACACACACACACATATATATATATATAGTGTACACACATATATGGGGAATTTTCAAACTTAAGATTCAACACTTCATTTGTTATTTCAAGGAAAACAAAACAAAGAAGGGGAAAATGAAATACTCATATCACTTAAAGACTCATTTTATACTTTCTTAAACCTGGAAAGATGAAAAGAATTTCTGTTTTTAATAACTCATCATCTCATAGTATATTTTTATTCCTTAAGAACTACCTGAAATGAAGTGACAGAAATTCTTAAGAGAGTTGTCTTAACGTTTTGCTAAGATTGAAAACAAAATGCTCCTTAGATTGCTCAGATGTACTGGGAATATTTACCAGGATTCCTGCACATCGTTCTCAGCTAAGTCAATACTCCAGCCACAGTGTTTTTATTGAATCCAGCAATGGGATTTTTTATGTCTGGGTTTCTCATCCTCTTAACACAATGAAATGACAAAAATACTCTGAAATTTTTAGCAAAAAAATAAAATAAAAAAACATTCAGGCAAAAATTTGTTTAATGATAACAAATTATTCCATACTTCCAATACTGTTAAATCGTATCTTATATTAACTTTGATGAAAAGCCACCCTCAACAGCTCTAATAGAGAAGTTTTTGACTACATTTTGTAAATTTTTATCTGCTTAAATTGTACAGATGTCATCTAGGAATCAAGCTGAGGTATGATGAAAAGTAGCTAAATAAGCAGTCATGAAAAAGTCTTTTTTGCATATATAAACATAATTCATTGCAGTTTGTGCGTTTTAAAGAGTTTTAAAGAGATAGGCAATGTTTTGATTTGTGGGCACTATTTTCAACATGTTAGAAGTTACAAAACAGAAAAAGAAAGGATATGTCTATAGGGCAGAGGATTGTAGGGTGGGTAGGGATATAAGTAAAAATGAGAAATAACTTGTGTCATATACTGGTAGAGATTTCCCAATGTTGAGTGTAATTGTGAGGTATATATAAAATGTACCAATAAAGAATTCAATTTTAAAAAGCAGTTACAAACTATATTACAGATAATAACATCATATAAAATGTCTTTTCCTTGGCAATTTAGTCTTATTATTATCAAGAAATTATAGGAAATTTATAAGAAGGCATATTCAGAAGAGCTAATAAAATGTAAATAAAATGCATAGAGAAGGTTGAATTATCACCCTTGAAAAGTAGGCTTAGATGGCTAATGATTCAGAGGATTTACTATAACCTTATTATTGTTCAAGTCATTACTCAGTAAAGGATATATTAAAAATATCATCTATCACAAATATCAAATATCACAGTGCAGTACTACTAAGCCATAAAGAAAGATCATTCGAGTCATTTGTAGGAAAACAGATGCATCTCAATACCATAATTCTAAGAGAAGTAAGGCAGATACAGAAAGTTAAGCATCACATAGTTTCTCTCCTGTGAGAGGCCCCAAAGGTAAATAATTTAAAGATTGAGATAAGAGCAATGGTAGGAGACATGGAGCTAATCTCTGGAGAGGGGAAGAGGATCCGTGGGGGGATGGGAAGGAAAGGGCAAGGGACACGGGGACGAAGAATGTACATTGTATAGTCTGCACATGTGCAAATTCTCCAAGATGACTAATTATTGAGATTTACAGGTCACACGAATAGGACATATATGATGTATATAGTATATATATAGTGTGTATGTATATAGCGTGTGTGTGTGTGTGTTTGCGTGTGTCCAACAGTCAAGCACCGTACCGTGACTCACTTGGTCTGACACTCAGAACTTTGTACAGACTGTCTGTCCTACAGGAACTTCACCAGCACGTTAACTTGAGCTGCTCTTCTTTTCGGTCTGAGCCCGCCGCGGCTCACTGAACCAATGCGTTCTGTTTCCTATTCACGTGGTGAAAATGACGTTGCAGCAAGAAGGCAGAAAGAAAACCCCACCATGGCTATTCAAAAGACCATGGTCGAATACAGTAACCATGGCCCACGGCTCCTGTTCTCTCTCAGTTCCAGTTTTTCTCCTTTTATCTAACTGTGTTGCATCTTGGGTTTCAGCTCTCTTTCTAATTTTTTTTTTTTTTTTTGAGACAGGGTCTCGTTTTGTAGTGCAGGCTGGCCTTGAGCTCACCTTGTAGCCCAGGCAAGCCTGGAACTCAGCAATCCTCCTGCCTCTGCCTCCCGAGTGCTGGGATGACAGGCGTGAGCCACCACTCCCTGCACTGTGGGGTATGGTATTGATGGCTGGTGGGCGTGAGTCTCCATGCCCAGCATTGTATGTGGTTACCGGGATCGAACTCAGGACTTAGCGCTCGCGAGGCAGGCGCAGGAACCACTGAGCGAAATCTCCGGCCCATCTCTTTCTAAAATTTTGAACTAGATCTTGCTAAGTTGCCCAGCTGCCGAATTTAACCTCCTCCTGCCTCACCCTCCAAGAGTGTTAGAACCACAGCTGTGCAGTACCATGCCTGGCATTCGTGTCATTTTGTTTTTCAAAATGGGACTCGTGTCAACCCATGTTCCATCAGCTCTAATAGTCTTCTAGTTCCCTGGCTCCGGAGATAAAGAAGGAAATAAAGCTTAGCTTGATAACCCTCTACGGCCAAAACGGGGAATTTCTGCCAATGGAGCAGGAGAATGGTTACTGTTTATGGAAGGTTTGGGATCCTGGGATTCAAGGAATGAGGTGGGATTGGAGCCGGGGAAAGCGACACAGGGAGCCGTCGTCCCCGGGACCAACCCAGACCTGGGGTTCTCAGTCCTCACAGGGAAGGCTCTCCCAGGCGGACTGGGATTGTTGTATGAAAAGAGTTTGTAAGCAAGACAGAGGCATGAAAAAGTTTTATGAGTCTTCGGTGTTTTGGGGTTGGGGTGTCACCACATTCATGGCACAGTGTCAGGAAGTACAGGACTATTACACCTAGGAGTTAAAAATGTGGACAAGGATCCAGTCTCTCTGCCACTCTTAGGAAATCCCAAACAGCTATTATATATGTTATATATTATATATCCAAACAGCTATTATATATATATATATATATATATATATATATATATATATATATATATATATCCCAGCTATTTTTATATATATAGCTTTGGGAAAATATTTATGCACATATTAAATTTATATTAAAATTATATC
Organism: Thryonomys swinderianus; assembly: GCA_004025085.1. Classification (NCBI taxonomy): domain Eukaryota; kingdom Metazoa; phylum Chordata; class Mammalia; order Rodentia; family Thryonomyidae; genus Thryonomys; species Thryonomys swinderianus. The sequence goes on from PVIC010045269.1 coordinate 5,742, forward strand.
AACATGGTTATATTTCAGGACTTGATGTAATATTGCAAAACTTTCCTTCTATCCTGAAATGTCTTCACTGTGAGCCTGGATCTATCAGTCCTACAAACATCAGTGGCATTAATATACGATTTCAATATAAATTCACACTTTGGTTATTTCCAGTTTCTATTTCTCAGATAATTCATTAACGCACATATAACTGCACTGTAACTGCTGTGTCTGTCTTCTAAACTCAGAATAGCTCCCTCGGGTCACACCTGTCTTCACACATATTTGTCCTTAAAACTATTGCGACTTTTCATTTTGCTAGTATTACGAAACTTACAACAATTTGTAAGGTGGTGACACTACATGTCTGATTGAATTTTATATAAACTTTGCTCACAATGTGCTTTTAACAGATTTTTTTTTAAATTACTGCCGGAGTACACAGAGTACTGCAGGATAATTTTGCTGAACTCGGATCTGACCGTTCCACGGGTGAACACCACTCCTGTGTGCTGCCACTGGCTCTGCTGCCTTGTCCTTCTGTATTTGCTTTGGATTTAACACGACAGCACCCAGTGTAGCAAGGGTCCTTTAGGCACGGTCTTCTCTTCGGAGCTGCATTTCTTCCAAAGCTCGAGAGAGCGAAAGTCCTCCGGAATCTCCATCGCAGCCGCCCCGTCCGCCAGCGTGGGAGACACGTGCTGCCCTAAGGAGCCTCGCGGGGTAGATGCCGCGTCGCGGGAGGACAAATCTCTCCAAATCTGTGTAGTTTCTCCGATGCCAGATGCTCCATCCCTGAAGCTGCCTCGTTGACTAAATCTGAAGTGGCTACGGGCGAAATAAAATTAAAACCAAAAAGGAGGACGAAGGAGCCTGTAAAAGGCAAAGTCAAGCACGTAAACACGTAATGTGTCCCTTGAAACCCCCCTTTCTAAGAAGATGGGCTGTGATTCTTTTAAGGTACAGAAGATAAATAGCACCGAGGTCGGTTTTAAAGGGTAATTGATTGCACAGTTTATGGGAAAATATACATCAGGGGAGAAGCCAAACAAGAGGACCCTTACGAAAAGGAATAGATACGGAATTGTGGTGTGAGCGTGATGGAGAGAATTCCTGAGCTGCTGTGGAAATTACAAGCCATTCACTCCTATTTTCCACTTAACGATTATTTCGTGAGGCTGAAGGGATTGACCCTAGTTTGGCCATTGATAAATGGCACCCTTGGCCCAGAGCTGCTGCGAGCTGATTAATCTGCGGTGTAGCTTGTACTCGGCCCTAATTACACAGCCCGTTTGTCTTTCTCGTGCCCGGAGCCTCCGGAAACGCGGAAGAAGTGCTCTCAGCAAGGTCCGCGCGCCTCGCTGTGAGCTCCCTCGTCCGCCCTGGCTCGGGCAGACCTCCTTCCCGAAGTGGCCCTCCTGCCAGCCGAGGGCCTCGCCCACCTGCCCCGCCTGAGCTCTTTGTTCTGTGTCGAAGCGGACAAAGGTACTTTTAAAATCAGCACCTACACTACTCCATCTTTAGACATTCAGGAAAACCCGCTCTGGGTATGAATTGCGTCTTGAGATATTTTGTTTGTGATGATTTTTGAACCAGAGGGGAAACAGATGTTATGAAAACTCGGCTTCTCTGGCCTCCAGGTGCAGTTTACTGGGCAGAATTAAGTTCAACACCCCTGGAAGATTTCTCTGTCTCCTTTCGGCACGTACAGCATTCATATTAAATGTGCTTAGGACAATAAACTTTCTTGTTAAAGCTATTTTGGAGAAAAAAAAAAATCCCCGATCCCTGGGAAGTAAGAAGCTATTTAAATTGGGTATTTTGCTTTGTTACGAGCATGATTTTAAAAGGGCGATCATGGGGCTGTTTCGTTTTCTGAGAACTGACATCTCCTTCTCATGTAGAACCTGCTCCCTCGGTGTGGGGTGCACAGTGTCTGAGGACCCAGGCAAGGAGGTGCCCGCCCTCCCTCCACGGCGAGGAATCGGGGGCCAGCGGGGTGGAAAGGCGGCCTGAGGGTTAACACACAGCAGCACAGTGAGGTCCGCGTTCCACCCTCCTGATCCCGCCGCACGTCCTGTAAATCTCAGAACACCCTTAATGTCAGTCCTCACGTTTGTATTTACAGTGTGATATGTTAGCCAATCAGAACTGAGTCCCCGCCCTATTCTGTCCGCGTTCCGAGTGACCGCACAGGTGTGCACTGTACCTCGTCTGTGAAATGCACCTACGTGTGGAAGACTGAAGATGCCGGCACATTGTGGAAATGATCCTCACAGCAGGCTCGCGTGTTGGGAATCAGCACAGCCACGTACGACATACAGGGAGAGAGACGGAGAGACAGGCCAGTCCGAATGCAGGGTCCTTGTGTGGCTGCCCACGGCGACAGCCACTGCTGAGCGCAACAGGCGGAGAGAACACAGGAGAATCACCAGTCTGAGATCCGCCAGGTAAGTTTATGACACACAGTCTCAAAGACAGACAGACAGACAGACAGACAGACAGACAGACAGACAGACAGACAGACAGATAGTAAATAAGGCCGGGGATATAGCTCAGTGCAGAGCCCCTGAATTCCTTCATCACTATGAAAGGAAGGGGGAGAGGAGGGAGAGAGAACGTGTATGTATATATCATCACGTAAACATGTTTGAAAGTTAACTGACCTACATATAAATGTAAAGTAGGATATTTTGTTCTTCGTTCCTTTGCTTCTCGAAGAGCTTCAGAGTCATTGTAAACTAGTCCTTGAAAATATCGTCTAATGGTGGCAAAATTTATTAGGTTGAGTGTATGTTATTTTTTTGTTTTTGTTTTTGTTTTGCTTTTTTTGGTACCGGGGATCGAACTCGGACCATTGTGCATCCCACGTTGGTGTGGTACCACTTGAGCTAAATCCCCAGCCCCAAAAGTATGTTATCTTTGATAGCATTATTAAAATGATTGCATTTATCCTAGATTTAGCATTCATGTGAGAGAATATTTAGATAAGTTTTAAAAAGTTTTAGGAACTTACATTTCATTTATTTCTTTAGGTTTAGAGAAAACTTCACAGAATTTTTATGAAATTATTAAGGGTAGACATTGACAAGAGAATAAATAACATTTAAACTGCAGTAAAGAGAAATGTGTACACGATAAACAATACTTTGCGGCTTTCTATTCTGTATTCCTTAGTGGATTTCTGTTTTCCTCAGAACAGAACGAAGAATGTTAACCGCAGATTGTGAATAATCCAGCTCCCGTCCCTGCCCGACCTGGTCCCACATCACAAGCGGACGAGTCGCTCTTCCCCAGAGAGCCTGCACTGGGTTTCCCCCGAGGGGTGAAAAATTAAAACACAAATCAAGAGTTCTCTCCTCAAGGCCGCTGCTCGACGCCGGATTCCGGTCTGGATCTCTTCCCTCAGTTATCGCCGTGTACGTGACTGACCGAGAGACGTCGCCCCGGTTCCCTCTCTCGGGCTCCGTGGCTTCCTGCCCGGTGCTTCCGTGCTTGGCCTCGGGGCCTCGGGACGGAGTCCGCGGGGCAGAACCGGGGCTGCGGGCAGGGCGGGACCCCGGCTTCGCGACCAGGGACTGTCAGGACGCAGTGACTGAGCTGCGAGGTCGACCCAGGCTCGTAGCCTGAAGTTAGACAAGAACGATTTGCAAACCCTTTACTTGACATTTTCTTTGAAAAAGGATCTACCGAGTGGAGCATAGCAGTTTGGTGTGTATTCAGAGAAAAATTCAAGTATTTATGCAATTAAACTCATGCGGAAATTAAAACATTGAATCTCACAGCAGGAGAGAGTGTATCAGTGGTTTGCAGATCTTTGGAAGAGACAGGAGACAGAGCAAGAGGGATAGTTACAGTTAGAAAGGAAGAATCAATTCTGGTCTTTTACTGCACAGTAGGGTGAATGGATGCAATAAGAATATCGTATTGTGTATTTTATAGATACTTGAGATGATGGATAATTTAATTACCATTATTCTCTTGTGACAGTATGTAGATGTGTCAAAGTATCAGGTCATGATGCCATAAATATGTAGAACCTGTCGATTCGAGTACTATGAAAATAATATGAGAATTCCCACCTACTCTTTACTATTTTAAATATATCTTTGTGATTGCAAAGTCTTTGACAGATCAATTGAGTTATTGCTGATGTTTCTTCTAAATACTGATGAGCTATCTAACTTTCCCTTTCTGCAATTTATTTTAGTACTTGGTGTTAGGTAATGACTTGATTTTCTATTAAGTAATAATATTTGAATTACACTATTTTTATTACCTTGTTGAAGGATTCCTGTTTTTCATGGGTGTGAAATGTGTATTAGATAGAAAAAGGAACTATGTAATTAAAGGTCAGATATTTATCTCAAAAGCTGAGGAATACAGCATTAACCTGCTGCGCACAAGGGTCTGTCTATATGATTATGTTTAATAACTTGAAGTGAGGAACTCACGGTCAATTAGGCTGTTACACACATGATCACAAGGATAGTTAGTTGTACCATGAGGGCAAGAGGGTCAGAGTGAGGAAAGCAGGTGAGATTAAAGAAAAAGAAGAAAGAAAGACATTTGTTTAGCGACCCTGTGAGAGTATCTCACAATATAGTGGTGCATTTATTTACTTGGGTTTCTGTCTCTGAATGAAGTTAATTTATTTATTTAGATTATGGGTTTACTGAATATTTATTAGTTTTAATTTTTATTGAATGGATAAAAAGATCTAATAGTATCCTTTAAAAGTATTGCCTGCAGGGCCGGAAGATTAGCTCAGTGGTTCCGGAGCCTGCCTCGCAAGAGCAAGGTCCTGAGTTCGATCCCGGTAACTACATACAATGCTGGGCGTGGTGACTCACACCCACCAGCAATTAATACCACATATCACAGCGCCGGGCGTGGTGGCTCATGCCTGTCATCCCAACACTCGGGAGGCAGAGGCAGGAGGATTGCTGAGTTCCAGGTTTGCCTGGGCTACATAGTGAGCCCAGGACCAGCCTGAACTACAAACCGAGACCCTGTCTCAAAAAAAAAAAAAAAAAAAAAGTAAAAGAAAAAGTAACACTGGAAGCCTGGAAACGGCCACCCCTTAGATCAAAAGCAATGTTGCTTTACATAACACTCTGGGCGGCACACTGTGGGGAGCACCCCGCATGTGGATTTTCATTCATAGCTGTTTTCGGAGCTGCTCAGAGCTTTCGTTTTGCGAGGATGAGTGATGCTTCTGAGCTGCCTTGGATGTTACCAGACAGCTTGCATCATCATTATTAAGCTCAGCTCTTTGTACTCTAGCTGATGAAGAAAGCGGAAGAGAATTAGAACGCAAACTAAAATTAGCAGACGAGTATTATTACATGTACTCATTTTTTTTGTAATCACATCCCAAAGAGAAATTACTTCTGAAGAAACACTTTATTTGAAAAGTTGAACATCAAGGGGTTTCCCTACAATTTTACAATTGTCTTACCTTGTGTAATTAAAATGCGCATATGATTCAAATGTATCCTATTTTCCATGTATTTAATTTTATGTGACTTGCATTTGGTTAAACTACGTGTGTTGTGTGTACTTATGAGCATTTTATATACAGGTTGAATTAAAGCCTATTTATCGTCCACAGTGATGTAGAAAAACTAGCACACATATTCATGGTGATCCTGGTTGTACTGGACTATTATTTTATGATTTATATATATCTAAGAATGCCAGCTAACTTATAAGTGATACTGTTTTACATCTACATACTGTAAAATAGTTACTTTTTTATCTTGTGCCTGTTTAAATATTAAAGTGACCAGACACATGGGATAAAGTACAAGTGGCAGATTTTACAATGTCATTTTAATTATCTACTTCACTTAAAATATTTAAATAAATTCTGCTAAATGAAACACATCCCACTGAACCTTAAGTTCTGTTATATGTTGCCATTTGGAGTTATTCTCCCTGATGTTTATATTAGGGGACTATGAAAATTTGATTTTATCACAACCATCCCACAGTGGCTAGGAACTGAGATTCATGCAGCTCTGTGAGCAACAAGAAGACGTCATCCCTCAGTAGGATGTTCCTATCCACACTGGAATCTTACCATTTCCATAAACACCGGAACTGGACTTACTCTTTCTTTGATCTTCCCTCATTTTGAAAACTTTTTTTAAATGACAAAACAGCAGTCCCTCGGTTCAGGAATTTAGTGCATTCCACAGCTCCGGAAAAGATGATCACGTTCACGTGTTTGAGTCTGTCCCCGAGTGCGGAGTGTGCGAACAACAACAGAGTCTGTCAAATGCCTCTGCTCGCAAACCAAACTGTTTACAGTGAAAAGTGCTCACGAACGGAGGTCCCACTGTGTATGTTTTGTCTCGTCAATATTCGTGCTTATTTCTATATCGACCCTTCTGGGCAGATAAATCTTTCCTGCCAACAACATTACAAACTTTCCCAGGATTTGTTTTTCAATTTGTTCTCTATTGCTACACGTCTGCGTTACATCATGACTATATCTCCCAGGAGGAGCTGGTACACGTGTGTGAGACATCAGAAATGTTCTTTCTCCTCTGCCCCCGACGTTTCTCTATCGCTCGATCTCCTTCCACTTACATAGGAGCAATCTATTTTTATTATCTTTTATTTGGCTTTTCATTTTTATAATGGGTTTGTCATATGAGAGATATCATACAATATTTAAGCTGTGTGTCTGATTTATTTTACTTAGCATTATGGTCTCCTAATACCTCCATTTTCCTACAAAAGACTCAATATTTCCTAAAAATGACACTGTTTTTGCCCAGAAGATCACACAAAACTGCAATAGTCACTTCAGTCTACCTTTTTAAAATCCCTCTATTATCTAATAAGTAGTAAACATCTAAGTAAAATATTGCAATTGGGCTTGTGCAATTTTATTCATTTATTCATAGTTCCGATAATGTTACAGCAAAAGTATTTCAAATATATTCAAAAATAAGGAGACTTTCATCAGTGATTGAAAGACATTATTGTAAATACATTATTTTTATTTGTAGATTGAAATATTAAAGAATATATTATCCCATATTTTCATGCCTATGTTTAAATAACTTATTTTATGTATGACATTCCAAATCTGCTCTAGTCTTCTCATGTGAAGAATGCCTCTTTCTATAATTCTTGGAAGAACTACAATCATATATCAAGTTTAGATCAGTGAAATAAACAAAGAGCTAGCTACACATAGGATGCCATGTTTTGATATTCTCTGATTATGTTGCTATTCATGTATTCACTACCCCTAACATCATTCCAACAGTTTGATTAATATTCCTTATAGGGTGCCAGTGCCATATTCTTTTTCACCAAACATGGTTGCACACAAGTCATCATATATGTTTTGTGAGGCAAATCAATGCTGACAGATTCATGGAATGTAGGTTGTTTTCATGGTGCAAAGTGGAAAGTCAGACTCTACATGCTGTAATGTTATGTTACCAAGGGCTTTGTCTTCCAGGATAAGTGATGGAGACTTGACCTAACCAAAAAAAAAAAAAAAGACATAAGAAGTTAGACATAGGATTTAGTGTAATTCTACCTTCTTTAAACATTGTTCTTATCACAATACAGGCTGGGGGGCTGGGAGATACAGACACGGGAAGCTGATCTAATCTACATACATCCTACCATTTCTCACTTCTCTGTTCAGTGGCCTTGTCTGTTCTAAGGAACTTCGTCTAGTTTATGACAGTGGTACACCATGAACTCTGCCCTTTTGATTGGCTGCTCTGATCTCTTTTGGTATTGGCTAAAATATCAGTCAATAAAGCATCTTTACCTTTAAATACTGCAAATCAAATTAACTTCCATTCTTGAGCACTTGTGCATCTTATTTTATAATATACTTAATATAGGAATTATATTGACATATTATTTATGTATATATTTCACCTTGTCCACTACAAAACAGAATTTGAAAACCCATTGTTTGATAAATAAATGAAGACAGACACCCGTTAAAAAAAAAAAACTAGCATTTAAATTTACTGTTCATTATTGTTACTAAGAAGGATAGATATAGGTTACCATCTGCAAAACAATCATGGGTGGACTAAACTGTACATTTGGAAAGAAGTCTCCTATTTCAGAATCCCTGGTTCCTTAGAAATAACCAGTCTACAGTCTACCTGGTGAATCTCTGCTTTAAGACAAAATAGAACAGAATATGAAAACATTTAAAACCATAGGATCAGAATGAGGAATGCATCTTTAAACAAATCTATTTGCTGCATTTCTTTGTGTTATTTATACAGGTAATTTTTGGTGTAAGAGATTGATAACTTTTGTCTTTGTAAGGATTATAAGGAAAAGAATAATAGAAATGCATGTAACAGAGTCAAATTAATTCTAGGGATAGTGTTGTAGTATTTTCTGGCATTTTCGATTAACCACTAGGTGCTGAAAAGCCTTATGCAGTGCCCATAAAGGGAGGTCCTTGAGTCTGGTCTGTACCCATGCCATCGGCTTATTATACTTTTTAAATGAAAGCCTCCAAGCTGTCAAGTCTCAGTTTCCTAAGATGAAGTGATTTAATAGAGGTGTGAACTGAAATACGTTGCCTCGCGCCAAGGTTTGTGGCTCACACACAACATGCTTTTAGCACCCGAGCTCAGAACAAGCCATGAAATCAACTTTGAAACCCAGCACATTTGTACCAGATACCACATATATTGACTGATTTTCATCCTTCTTTGTGTAAAGGAACAGATCGTCAGGTGAAAGACATGTCTTTTATCAGTGCACAGAGCATGGATGGCAAGTTTCAATAAAGCTTAAATGCAGTATGTAGTTGAGATTGCCTTTCTGTGGTTTTTCCCAGGGTGAAATTTGTAAGTTTTGAAATAATATCGTTTGTTTTAAAAATCGGTGGCAAACTGGGCTGGAGATTTGGCTCAGTGGCTCCAGCGCCTGCCT
>PVIC010045270.1:0-14693 GCA_004025085.1 Thryonomys swinderianus
TACTTGTAAGAAATGCTTTTTTTTTTTTTTTTTTAGCCCAGGCAAGCCTCAAACTCAGCAATCCTCCTGCTTCTGCCTCCCGAGTGCTGGGATGACAGGCGTGAGCCACCACGCCCAGCACTGTGGTATGCGCTATTGATTGCTGGTGGGCGTGAGTCACCAGGCCCAGCCTTGTATGTGGTTACCGGGATCGAACTCAGGACCTTGCACTTGCAAGGCAGGCTCCAGAACCACTAAGCTAAATCTCCAGCCAAGAAAGGCTTTTAAAAGGTGAGTTAGTCGCCGGGCGTGGTGGCTCACACCTGTAATCCCAGCACTCGGGAGGCAGAGACAGGAGGATTGCTGAGTTCTAGGCTTGCCTGGGCTACATAGTGAGCTCAGGGCCAGCCTGAACTACAAAGCGAGACCCTGTCTCAAAAAAAAAAAAAAAAGGTGAGTTAGTCATAGGCCCTAAATGTTAGAAGGGAAACCTGGTCTAATGAGAAAGGTCCTTGTATTGTCCTCCTCAGTTCCTCCTTTCTCTCTTCTGCCTGTCTGCCATGACATAGCACTTTTTCTCTGTGACACCCATCTGCCTTGGAGCTAGCAGACTATGGACTGCAAATGTGAGCCAAAATAAACCTCTTCACCTTTAAGTTCTGAGTGTTGGAATTGTGTCCCAACAATGAGAAAGTGACTAAGACAATAACAATACTTAAAATTAGTTTGACCCTGGGATTTTTCTGCCACATATGCCAATGTGCCATTTTCCCTTTTGCTTAACTTAGTTAAAAATGGGTCTTCTTGTCATCAACAATGTTATTTACTGAATCAACAAATGAGATCCTGTTAAATTAAAAAGCTTTTTCATATCAAAGGAAACTACCAACAAAATAGCTTACAGAATGGTAAAAATTTTTGTTAGCTCATCTTCACACAAAGACATAACATCTAGAATATGTATAGAACTCAAAAAAATTAGACTCCCCCCAAAATTTAAAGACCCAATCAAAAAATGGGCATCTGAAATGAATATACACTTCTTAGATGAAGAAATATAACTGGCCAATAAATACATGTGTGATAGTTAACTAAGTATGTCAATTTGAGTAGAAACCCCCAACTAAAATTTGACCAACATACTTCTGGATGTGGCAGGGCCATCTTAGAAGGACTGTCTCTGTAATATAAAGAATGAAGCCTTGCTCCTGCTTCTTTGGAGGCAGTCTAGTCTTCACCTTTACCTTAGACATCATCTCATGGCTTCCAGTGAAAACTCTTCAGCCTCCAACATAGACCCTTCAGCCTTTCAGTGCAGTCCCTTCAGCTTCCTGACATGGACTCGCAGAGGACACTATCGAGAGCCCGAGACCTGTGCCTGGATCCTTTGATCTCCAGTGTACAGACAGATCCTCTGACTCTTCCATACCAGACTCTAGGTGGCCACTTAAACTAATCTTATAAATTCTTATATATTTGTATATCTTAAACGTTTCTCCATTAAGTACTAGCTGATACTACATGAAAATAATGTTCATCATTCCTGACCTTTCAAGAAATGCATATTAAAACAATATTAAGATTCCATCTGTCTCCAGAAATTCTGTCTACCATCATGACAACAAACGCTGTGATACTGTGTGGAAAAAGGAAACTTTCAGGCCAGAGATTTAGCTCAGTGGTTCCGACACCTGCCTAGCAAGCTCAATGTCCTGAGTTCGATCCAGGTAATCACATACAATGCTGGGCGTGGTGACTCACACCCACCAGCCATTAATACCACATAACACAGTGCCGGGCGTGGTGGCTCACACCTGTCATCCCAGCACTCGGGGGGCAGCGGCAGAAGGATTGCTGAGTTCGAGGCTTGCCTGGGCCACATAGGGAGCTCAGGGCCAGCCTGAACTACAAAGTGAGACCCTGTCTCAAAAAAAAAAAGGAAATTTTCTTATTGTTGGTGAAAATATAAACTTATACAACCAGTCTCAATATGGAGAATTCTCAAAAACCTAAATGTTTAAATTCCATTTGATCCAACTCACTTTGCAGAAATTACACTTCTTTAAATATATTAAGGTCTTTATTGTTGCTATGAGCAAGGACTATTTTGAGTTAATTCCCAAAATAGGAAAACTATAGAGAGCAGCTCAATGGTTATCTAGATTTAGGAGGCAGGGATTGTGGAGATGATATCTAGCAAGTAGAGTGCTTTGATCTGGAAAAACAAAAATGATCTATATTTGATTATGGTTAGTCGCACAACTTTTTCAATGTGCTGAAATCTATTGAATCCTACATTTTAAGTTTGTAGATTTTGTGTATGTAAATTTTAGTTCAATAAGGTTGTTCTGATCTTAAGAAAAAATGTAGAACTGGAAAGATCATAAGGGCTTTTTCTAGTATTATTAAACTTGTTTTTAGTGCTGAAAACCCATTTTCAGAGAGAATCCAAAAGTGACTCTTAGGCAGACAATAGTTCCTTTTACTATGAGTGTTACTATTACTGGTATGTCGCCTTCTTGATAGAACATACCAAATGTTATTTCAGAAAATATATTTTGAGAAAATATATTTATTTCAACTACATTGTATGAGACAGAAAAGAGCTCTGCTGTATGGTAGGTCTCTGGCTGGCTTAAGCCATTCAACAAGTGAAAATGCTTTGACATGCTAATTGGTTAAATAGGCAACTGGTCTCTGCTCTTCCCATCAGTCTGATTCTCAGGAAGCTGGAAGAACTCGCGCCAGTTTTTCTGGTTGAAAGGATGAAGGCAGGAAGCTAAACTGCAAGCAGTTCAAACCCAACCCCAAACTAGCATATGAAGAACTATTAACAATACAAAAATAAGCCCCTAACATAAAAATAATTGATCTCCTATATCTGGCTGTACCTCACGCCAATTGCTTCTAGACTGGATTCTATCTAGAAGACAGAGAAAAAGGAGAGGGCAGAGAGAGGGAGACAGAAAAGGAAGGGAGGGACAGAGGAACAGAGGGAGGAAAGCAAGAAGTGGTAATACCAATTATTGATCTTTCCAAATGAGGTAGTTTACATTTATCATAATTCAGCAGGGTGAGGGAAACCAATCCTGCCCCAATCTGAATCTCCACCTGGGCCATAACTGCATCCCACTTGCACTTCATTGCCTCACGATCCACAACACAGTTTTCCCAGACTCAGAGTTGGGGGAATTTAAGCACTTTGCTCTGGAAAAAGGCCAATAATTCCCATTAAAGTTTTTCTTAGTTTTTAAACTATTTCTCTTTCTCTCTCTTCTCCCTTGTTTGAAAATAACGTGAAAGAGCCACTGCCAAAAGGGACACTAAATAAAAGGAAACAGAAAAAGGCAACAAGAGGGAAATCAAAAGGAGAAATTTAGTGCAACCAGCAAAGGCTTCATTAGGCTCACAACAAAGACAAGCTCAATTTCTTTCTTATTGACATTAACGAGTTTGATGTAAGTCCAACATAAAAGCCAGGCAAATCTGCTTGCTCTTACTGGGGGGGGGGGGTCTCAGGATCTCTGCAGCTGCTTGCAAATTGCTTCACTCCACTAAAGGTCATCCTTCTTGATTGGTTTTCATTCCTTTCTATGTCCAACCAATCAAGTGCTGGCCAAGCAGATGGCTGGGAGCTGGTTCTGAAGACCCAGGTCAGCAGCTGCAGCCTCACCCCGGACTCACCCCCCCCACCCCATCACAGAAAGCCTTTTTCCCGTTGAGCCCTCTGACTAGAAACAATGTGGGCCCAATAGATACTTTCCCAAATGGAGAAACTCTGTGTCTAACACTGCATTACGACTCAGGGCCAAAACAAAAGTGTCACTCAAGGAATAAAAGGAAAACAGTTAACACTATATTTTAGTATAACAATCAGCAGGGCTAAAATCCAATCTTCCATCCTTGTATCCAGCATTCTTTATTCCATAAAATGTTATTTCTCTGGGATGTGAAGAGAGAACAAAAAAGGAACCAAGCAAAGAGAAAGAGAAGGTGGAATAGGGGATTATGTACAGGGCTGTTTGCTGGTTTTCTTCCATGTGCCAAGCATTAAATCAGACCTTATTCTGTTTTCCTACTTTCTCCTCACACCAGTTCTAAAACTCGGTCATCTCTCTTCCCTCATAAGCACCAGAGGCCTATGTGCTTGTTGTTCTATGAGAAAAACACTGTGCTCATGTTGTACATTTCCTGAAATTTTAGAAATGTGGATGGAGATATGGTTTAGTCATAATGCAATCAATCTTTACTTAGAATCTGCTTTACTGTGGACATACATTCATGAATCCAACATGCGTGTACTAAAGCCCAAAACAACCCTTTAGATTTGAACTAGACAAAGATGATCAACATAGGTCATTCCCTTGCAGTCTTCCAATTAATGGAGAAAAGAGCAAGAGAAATAGGGGATGCAAAGCAGTCTCTCCTCACTGACATTTGGTGTAGAAGTCTGTGCAGGTTGCCATGGGATCTCTGTGAGAGGGAAATGAGCCTGAACTGAGTAAAGGTAAAGCCAGGCGTATTTCTTGGAAGAAGTTGTGAACAGAGTCTAGATGAAGCGTCCAGGCAGAGGGAACAGGGAGCACTGAAAAGGCGCATTGTGTGCCAGGAAACCAGCTTAGCACTGGGGTTTACAGGGCGCTACCCAGGGCTAAAAAGCCAAGACAGTGGTGAAGGTTCCTTCTGAAGGTTACAGAAAGTCACTGCGGGTGTTAATCAAGGGGAAGCCGAGCAGTTTGTACCTGAGGCAGAGTACTCAGTGCAGAGCGAGATGGCAGGGCACACCTGAAAGGGACCTCGGTGAGCCTGTGCCTGCCTCTGCCAACGTGGGCCATTTGAGGTGTGTACAGCAGCCATCTCGGGATTGCCAGATCTAGGATCCACTCAAGCTCTGCTGTGTGCTTATCGTGGCCCTGTGAGCAGCTCTCTCAATCTCCAAAGCTCAGTTTACAATCTGACCCGCAGACCTAACAACGGCACTGTCAGGTGGAGATGCAGCAAGAATACAGTGAGAAAACACTGGGTGATAGAAAGCACTGTGCGTCTTGATACAGGGCAAGGGTCCAATAAGTATTGCTGTTATTATTTATCACAGTTTAAAGCTGAGGGAAATCTAAATTAGAGGGAAGGAGGGATGAATAAAGATGAACATGCGGAAACTGATGACAGTGTGTGAAGAATAAGAAGGAACTGCTGTCTCTCAGCTTCTGATTCCAATGTGGGGGGAAGAGGCGTGATCACTGCAGATGTCACAAAATTCAGTCCACAGCCCCACCCTATCCTGCTTCGGAAGAGAACAGCGGAGCACAGGCTTTCTCTGTGAAGGTGCCCCTCCCCCACACCAGGTGGAGAGCAGAGTTGCCCCAGACATGAAAAGTTGCCACCAGTCTCCACATAAACAAACATTAAAAGTACTGTTATCTCCATTAATTTCTCCAATATATTTTCTTTTTTTTTTTTTTTGGTGGCACCAGGGATCAAACTCAGGCCCTTGTACTTCTAACATAGGCACAGAACCATTTGAGCTAAATCCCCAGCCCACACTTTTTTTTTTTTTTTTTTTTTTTTCTGGTACCAGGGATTGAACTCAGGTCCTCATGCTTCCAAGATAGGTGCAGTACCAGTTGAACTAAATCCCCAGCCCCAGGGTTTCTGGGGTTTTTCTTGTTTTGTTGTGGAACCAGGGATCAAATTCTGGTCCTTGTGCTTCCAAGGTAGGTGCAGTGCCACTTGAGCTAAACCCCCAGCTGATACTATCTTAAAAGCCCATACTGATGTTATCTTAAAAGCCCAAACTCACTTTCTAAAAAACACTCATAGAAGTTCCTTAGTCAGTGACCATTATCCTACAGGTCAGTGTTACTGGGGGAAGAAGGCTCTGCAGGTTCACAGAGGACGCTCTGGGTGTCTCATGGTGGGTCCTGGAGGCCTGGCCCGGGGTTGTACCCACGGCCTCAATCCTCCTCTCCGGCATGGTCCCCTGCTCTCCTCCACAGCTGGGCCAGGCAGCTGGACTCCACCAAGCTCTTCACAGAACCACTCCTGCCTTGGAGCTGGCCAAAAGTGCAGTGAATCTTTCCACTAAAGGCAAATTAAAGCTAAATGAAAGCTTTTCCCCTTTAAATTGTGAGTGCTGGGTGTTGTCCAGCAATGAGAAAGCTAATACAAAGTCCAGCCCCTTCTTTGAGGTGTACTTCCTTCCTGTCATGTCCTGTACCTATAAATATTAACACAAAGTGTATGCTTCTTCTATTAGTCTACTGTTTCTTCATTTAATTCACTGGCCCCAAGCACAGAAAGAAGAGGGTAAGGGAAAGCTTTTCCTTCCCAGTAACTTCCTTCATCATTATATATGAGGAGTCAGGAGGGAGACCAAGATCAGTCAAGTACGGTTAATACATAAGAAAAGGAGCTAGAACTCTGCAGAAGACAAATATTTCAGTGACAGCAAAAAAAAAAAAAAAAATGTTATTGAAGGAAAGCAAGGTAAAAAGTGACAGAGAAAATAAGAAAACATGGAATTCAAACAAGATCAGTTTTAGTAAGCGCATCCAGTCTCCCATCTGATAAGTCTGAAACGCATCCACAGGATTTATCAACAAAATATAATGGAAACTATCATCATAGTAATAGCTTTAACAGTGTGATGGGCAAGAAAGCTGATAACAACCAGGAAAAGGGTGACTAGGAGATGCAGAAGTAGAGTAAAGGGCTCCTATTGCTGCTGCAATAAACCACTACAAATGCAGTGGCTTCAAACAACACCTGGATATTCCACAGCTCAGCTCACTGGGCTAAGTGTAAATGCAGACTGGCTAGGTTCCTGCCTGAGAAAGAATCTTTCTTTATCTCCCTGGCGGTTAACAAGATTCCATTCCACCTGGGCACTGCTTCATCGCAAGCAGTCCCAGCTCTAAGGCTGCACACAAACCTCGTCACTATCTTCAAAGCTGGCAATGGTAAATTCAATGCTACTTCTGTTTTTTCAGCACTGGGCTTCATGCATTCTAGTTCAGCACTCTCTCACGGATGTACAACCTCAATCCAAGCCAAACCTTGATCAGGTGTAAAACCTCCTTCACCTGTCCCCCTACTTCATCCCTTCTGCCTCCTTTTGCTGCTTTTAAGGGCTCAAGCAACTATAGTGGGCTCACCTACCTGGCCAAACCTTTCTTCAGGTGCTTCCACTTCTGTTCTTCCCTCCAGTCCGCTCCCGCGGAGGGGAGGCTTGGGGTGTGGTTGGACGAGAGGTCGGGAGCGCAGAGCCAAACCTTTCTCCAGGTGCTTCCACTTCTGTTCTTCCCTCCAGTCCGCTCCCTCGGAGGGGAGGCTTGGGGTGTGGTTGGACGAGAGGTCGGGAGCGCAGAGCCAAACCTTTCTCCAGGTGCTTCCACTTCTGTTCTTCCCTCCCCTCTTCTCCCCTCCCCTCCGCTCCTGCCCTCTCATCCAACCACATCCCAAGCCACCCTATATAAATGCCTGTAATTTCCATAATAAATGAGGAAAACGTCTCATCCGCACGGGGTCTGGGGGTTGTGACTCAGTGTCCCTGGTTACCCTCCTGAGGTTGTCAGGCAACAGAGACAGCACGGTAACCGGCCCAACTGGATCCCACACCTAGGTAAACCAGATCTCTTCCTATGTTCAGTTCAGCTAATTAATTACCGTAATTCCATCTACAATGTCCCATCTCAGCATTATCTAGATCAGTATTTGACCAAAACACCAGAAAAAAGGAACTCTTGGGTTCAACATCTTTAGACTTCCCTGGTAAATAGCAAGGATATACGGCTGGGGTGTGGCTCAGCCTAGTATGCGTGAGGTCCTGGGTTTAATCCCCTGCCTCAAAGATAAAAGTAATTATCAACTCTTTCAAGAAACTGGGCTATAAGTGTTCAGAAAATAGCTGGAAGACAATCTGGTCGCAAGAAGGAGTTGTTTTATATAAAATTTTAAAAAATCAGACATATATCTTCAGAAGAGAAACCCAATAGAGGAAAAGAAATATATATTCAAAACTTTAAAAAGGCTGGAGATGGCCAGGGATTTAGCTCAGTGGTTCCAGCATCTGCCTGGCAAGTGCAATGTCCCAAGTTCAATGCTCACTACCACATACCACAATGCCACGTGTGGTGGCTTACACCTGTAATCCCAGTATTTGGGAGGCAGAGGCAGGAAGATTGCTGTGAGTTCGAGGTTTGCCTGGGCTACATAGTGAGTTCAGGCCCAGTCTGAACTACAAAGCAAGACCCTATCTCAGGGAAAAAAAAAAAAAAAAAAGGAAGAAAGGGAGGCTGGAGAAGAAACTTGGTAGGAGACTGGCATGCCGAAGGCCCTGGGTTCAAAGTACAGCATCTTGCAACACAAGAATCTGATTTAGCTAAAAATGCAGGGGGAAATGGAAATGATGTCACCACTATGAAGAGGTAGACAGCACTTGGGACCCAGATCACAGACAGAAGCAAGTGGGCTTCTCTTTAATGTTACAGGTAGAAAGCAGGGAAGTATAGGACATTTAAGTGGCAGCAGTGGCAAATTATGGAGGAATTTTCCTTTTAATAACTACCCTTTTCTCAAAGCTGTAGTTCTCAAAGTATCACCCCTGCACCAGTAGCATGAATACCACCAAACCATATGCACATCCAAGGCCCCACAATCAGAACCTGCAGGTAGGAGGGAAGACCCGCAGTCTGTGTTGCAGAGAATCACCCTCCGGGTGCTTTCCATTGATACTCACGTTTAAGGATTACTCCTAGGATGAACACAAGACTCAGGGGGCTCTGTGAGGTGGAAGACTGAGGGAACACGCAGGAAAAGAGCTGTAAAAAGGAAGAGAGAAAAGGCTCCCTGAGAACATGTGGAAGGATGCTCTGAAGAGTATCCTTGTCCACAAGAACAAATTCCAGTCCCAGATGTGAAGACGGAGTCAGGGATTCTGAGTTTAATATGCAATTACAGTGGCAATGTTTAGAAAACAAATGAGCGCTAACAGGAAGCACCCTAAGACCAGGAAAAGTCAGCATAACCTGGATTCATTTGCTAGCTCTGCCACTACTGGCCATGGGAGTTTTGAAATTTATTTAAACCTCTCAGCCCACTTCCTCTATGTGGGGCTGAAGTGCATTAGATGGGTGCAGCTCCCACGTTAATTATGACATGAATATCCGAGGTACATGGGCGTCTGCCTGACAAGCGCAAGGTCCAGAGTTCGATCCCCGGTACCACCCACCACAGTGCCGGCCATGGTTGCTCACACCTATAATCCCAGAACTCAGGAGGCAGAGGCAGGAGGAATGCTGTCAGTTTAAGGCTTGCCTGGGCTAGCCTGAACTTAAAGCAGGACATTGTCTTAAAAAAAAAAGAGGCACAGAATCTGACGTAACAATGCAAGCTATGACGTTTTGCCCCTAACATTTGTTTCTCACTCACATTTCTTTGCTCCCTCCTGTTGAGCTATGCTGGGCTCCACAGCCTTCCTGTCAGGCCTGCGCCAGGGGACTCGCCACTCGCGCCTATCTGGGGTAGGCCATACGCTCAGCAGAGCGCAGACGGCAGCAGGCATAGAGCAGTGGCGCGGGAGGCCTCTATCTGGCCTCACGTATCCACACAAGCTCCTTTCTAGTCACAGTGAAGCAGCAGAACTCAGGTTACGGTCGGGCACGCAGCGCTAATACTGCGGAGTGTGGCCTCACCGGTCCAGAAGCGTGGACAACGACCTCCGGCGCCTCAGAAGGTGAAGCCCTAGACGGGATCTCTTCACGAAGACTGGTAAAGCAGCCCGTGGAAGCCAGCTTTTATGCCCTCGTCACAGAATGTTCTTGAAATTAGGGCGGAGTTACGCTTGAGCCTCATTTCATTGGTTACACGCTTACAAGCCTGATTGGCTACTACGCTACAGACAACAAGCTCCATTGGTCAGAACGGTGCAGATTTCCACCTATAACAGAAGTGAGTATAACAATCCTTTTTTTCACAGCCAAGTCTTTCTAAACTGGAGAAAGCACAGAACTCGCAGCCCTGCACTGAATGTAACACAGTTTACAAAGTTAAACCACGAAGTGGGGAGTCTACTTCAGAGCCTCCCAGGAAGCAAGCTAGAGCTTTATTTCCGTGGAAGGTTTTTGCAAATTCGGTTTTCCCATTTCAACAGGTTCAGATCCAATGCTAGAGAGGTGAGAAAAGAGCCTATAATTTGAACAAATAATATATTCCAGTATGTATCATAATGACGTGGCGTTGCTTTGAATGTTATATGCTGGGCTGTTCGGGAGAAAGATTTAATTAAAAGCAGGAGTCCGGGGACACTCTGAAGGCAACGTGGCCGTTTCCAACATGGTAAAGGTTTTCTTCACACTCCAGGAAAGTAGTTCCCCTTGCAAATGTCCACACAGTTACTATCTCATTACTTACAATGACCAACGTTTTGTTTGCCAGGACTGGTACCCTGTGACAGGGACCATGTGGCTTCAACAACAATGTACTGTCTCCCCTCCAGGGCTATATATTTAAGCTAAGGTGTCCGCAGGGCTGGTTCCTTCCAGGGGGTCTGAGGAAGGATTGTTCTGGGCATCACTTCTGGGGTCTCTATCATCTTGAGGCAGTCTCCTCGTGCACACACTGTGTTCAAGATTCCCTTCTGTATCAGTCATATCGTGTCAGGGCGCCAGCCCACTCCAGTATAACCACATCTATGCCATCTGTAACGCCTTTGTTTCTAAAGAAGGACACATTTTGAGAAACTTTCACATATCTACTGGGGTCAGGAGTGTTAGCTTTCTGCGCTGTAACAACTACTTGAGATAATTAATTTAGGAAGAGAATAGGTTTGTTCTGGCTCAGTCTTAGAGCATTCAGGCTATAATCAGCAGCCTTAGGCAGGAGGATTGCTGAGTTCAAGTCTTGCCTGGGCTACATAGTGAGCTCAGGGCCAGCCTGAACTATAAAGTGAGACGCTATCTCGAAAAAAACTAAAAATAATAATTTTTAAAAATACATATACATATATATGTGTGTGTCTCTATATATATATTTATATATACATATATCATATACATATATACATATATATATATGATCAATGGCCTTGTTGTCTTTGGGCTGTGGTGAAGCAGCATACCATGCCATGGAGTACATGACTAGGACATAAATCAAAGGGGCAAGAAAGGGATGGGACCCTCCCATCCCACCGGAGGATGTATCCCATGACCTACGGGCCTCCCACTAAGACCCCCTGACAAAGGTCCCACCATCCATCTCTCTGTAACACCATGGGCTGGGAACCAGACCTTTATCAAAAAGGACTTTCAGGGGACATCTAACTTCTAGCGGACCCTAACCATAGCAAGGAAACACAATCCAAGCCTTAAGAGTCACCAGTAAACACTTAGAAGAGCTGACTTGTTTTCAATGAATTGTGGAGCCAGGAAAACTGTCTCCTACTCAGTGGCCTTTCTTGCTGGAAGGAACTCCAGGTAGTGAATTTTAGCAGCTAACAAGGGATGCCCATGAACCAGGTCCACCTTCCACAGGTCACACCAGAAACCGACACCCTTACCCACTGACAAGACCCGTGCAGAGAGCGCTGTACATACAAACTTCTGTAGGTCAGGTCTGTGCAGATTCTGGATCACATACAGTTGGTGTCTAAGCTAAGTGCTTGTGATTGACTCAAGCTCTTTCCCACAGAATGCAAATAGATTTAGTGCTGCAAGGCTGCTGATACAGCTCAGGGGTCGAGCTCTGAGTCCAACTTTCTAGCCTCCACAAAAAGAAGAAAAAGGAGAAGATGAGTAATTTAAAGCTCCACATTTCTAACTCAACTCATAAGAAATGTGGCTGATTGTTCACCACAAAGAGCTGGAGCAGGAAGGAGCAGTTCAGCTCTGAACTACACACCTGTCCCGCTAGTGATGGCTGCAGAAGGAAGTAGGAAATCAGTGAAGGCATCTGCCACAGAGCTCTTTGAATTATTCCACGAGACTCTGCCTGCCTTCTACTCCTGTCTTCCTCTGACCTTTCTTATTTTAATAAAAGCCACATTCTCTCTGGCTCTGCCGAGAACAATGCCTTTCCTCCTCTCCCCAGAATGAGTCCCTTGCCTCCCAGAAAGGTTACTCCTTTCCTAGTCAATGTTAGCTATCAGCTGACGCCCACTGCCCTTTCTTAAGGTAAATGATCATTGTTCACTTAGATATGATTTACCTTTACCATAACTCACTCTCTGCCTCTCTCCCAGCCTCTTCCTTCTTTACACCATCTTTAAACTCCTGCCTCGCTCCCGTCCCTACCCCCACCAGGCTGTCTCCGTCCCACACACACTCATCCCTTACCTATAAAGGCTCCGCTTGGCAGCTCAGGGAAGGAGGAGGTTGCTCTGTACAGCTTTTGTGTTCCTGTTAAAAGTGATAAGCTGTTCTAACAGACACAACCACAACACTTCACACCTGCCTCAAAGCAGAGCTATAGCACAGACACCCACTCCCATCAAACCTTATCTGCACATCACAGGGTTCACGATTCTGCCACAGCTACACCTGTGGCCACGGACAGCTCAGAGCAGGTCTGCCTGGAGGTGTCACACAGCGAGTGACCACAACGAGGCACCATCCAAATTCCTTGCAACCAAGCATCGCGTGACCCTTGACCTACTTGCCAGGTCCAGGAAGCACCTTGACATAACCTCAAACTGACCACAGTGTCACACAGACAGCCAGACCCAGAAGGTGCCTCCTGCTCATATAAATATCACATATGGGGAGGGATGGGCTAGAAAAAGCCCGCTGCATTTTCATGCCCCAGGGCCTGCATTCAAATCTACTTCTGGATAACCCCTGAGTCAAATAAATTATCAGGGAACCTTTCAGGGATTGCCCTGAGAGATTCTGGAAGTAAGTAAATACTGTCTTTAACATTTCCATTGTTGAGCCCCAGATAATGCCTCGGAGCACCAAGCACATATCCCCAACTGCAAACCTGTCTACCTCAGTAAACTCAACACTCACAAGCCTGATGTGGCCACAGGTGAACTGATTCCTAGTCTGCAGCACCACACCCGCTTCCCCCCTGCTTGGCGTGCTGAGGACTGCCCTTCACACTTCACACCAAATGGACACTACACCACGACAGCTTTGAACTGTGCTATGTGACATGGGAGCACTTAACAATGTAATCTAGTTAAAGAGGCATTTGTTATTCTCTGTCCCACTCTTAGAACTCAACCTCCTGTTCGTCCAGTGAATGGCGCTTCCCAGAAGATGGCAACTCAGACCCCTGCCCGCTAAGCAAAGTGGAAACACAGGACTGGGGGTGTAGCTCAGTGGTAAAGAGCCTGCCTAGCATGCACAATCCTCAGCACTAGGAGAGAGAGAGAGACAAAGATGGAGAAAATTAAAAATGGAATCTCATAAACTTTCTTAAGATTTGTTAAAAGTATTTCACTGTAAGCCGGGCGTGGTGGCTCACGCCTGTCATCCCAGCACTCGGGAGGCAGAGACAGGAGGATTGCTGAGTTCGCGGCGGCTTGCCTGGGCACCATAGTGAGCTCAGGGCCAGCCTGAACTACAACGCAAGACCCTGTCTCAAAAAGCAAAAAAAAAAAAAAACCAAAAGTATTTCACTGTTTTATTTAATCCATACTAACTTAAGTATTTTTACATAGAATATTATTTTAGGTCCATATATGTTTAAAGATTGTATTACATGTTCATTTATTCAACAACTATTGATTGAGGCCATAAAATGTGGTGGGCACAGTTTTAATTCATAGACACATTTATTCCCCTTTAATAAAAGCATGTCATTTAATCTGTCTTACTTATGTGTAGAAAATGTTTTTGTTGACAAAAGGAAATTCTAAACTAGTATTATGTCACATGTGATTTGAAGACTGAATTATATAGTAAAGTATGGGTTTAACTCAACCCTACCTCAAGCTCTTAAATCTAGGCAGAAACTGCCCTTAATATTGATAATTTGTCAAGTCTAAACTTTGCATTAAAATATAAATTAATTTATTTAATATTTTTGCATTTTGTTTCTTACTGGCAAGATGAGATCTTTCAGGCTGGTGTTTGTGAGTCCTCTGAAAATAACACACTTTGGACACCGATAGAATTCACTCTTACCTTAGAAGGAGGACACTAGCTACAACCACCTTATATTTCCTCCTTTGAACCTTTATCAGGGGCTAGAGATACTCAGTGTGTCCCTAACACGATTTGAAACGCAGAAGGTGACTGACACACACCAGTGAACAAGAACCCACAAAAGGGATGTGCAGAAAAATCCTCCACTTATTGTCCTCACTGGCGATGCATTAACGCCAGTGTTCGTAAAGCTTCCTTTCTACAGCCAGCGCCACATGACAGGAATAGATGAAACCACCACTGCCTGGGGGTAGAAGTCAGGAGTGTGTGGCCATCACCATGGCAGCACCTGGTGCTCGGCTACACGGTAGCTCCACCGCCAGAGGACTGGAGGATCTAAACACACTCAGAGATCTCACATTGCTTCTTTTTAAAAGGGCACAGTACATGCACACACACACACACACACATATATACATATACATATTCAAACACTGTTATGTGTAAGTTTCAATGGCAACTGAAATGTGACACCTACGACACCTTTGTGAACAAAGCCCTTAGCAGGACCTGTCTCAGGACAGCAGCCAGAGATGTGCTTGCCCCTTCGCAAGGAGGACAGGAGCCATC
>PVIC010045271.1:0-14651 GCA_004025085.1 Thryonomys swinderianus
TGGATTGGGCTTTCCAAATCATAGTGATGATGAAGGGTTCCTTAAGGATTGGAGATAAGATTAGTGCATTGTGCATATACCCTGATATAGGGCTTCATGTGTCAGGGAGATTGTGGGCTCAGGCCAAGGACTGGGAGTTGTGACTCTCTGGGAGTGACACACTTCTGTATTTCACTGCCAAATACATGGTAATAGCCACGATTCTCTTTCTTGATCTACAGGTTTTGAAAGGTCCTGTGTGTTAGGATTCAGCTACCTGCAGGCTCTTGCCCTTGGGTTAGGCTGCCAATCAGAATTCAGAAAATCACAAGTCCAAGTGCAGTTTTGGTGATTCCTGTGCATTTGTTATGCAGATTTCTTGTCAGTGGCAGGGTTTGGAGGAAGAATATTTAGAGTGTGTGATGGAGTTAGAGTGGGTTTGAGAGTTTAAGGTTTAAAGGCGGTGTAGGGTGCAGATTGAAATCGAGAATGGTGTCACTGTGGATATTTTTTCGTATTCAGCCTCAGAATGTCAAGGAATGGTGAGGAGTATAGATCGGATTGTGCTGAGAGCTAGTGAGGTTGTACATATCCCTCCTGAATGGAGGCATTTGCTGAATTCAGCATTGTGGCTAGGGTTAGGTTTAGGATTTGTGAGAGTGGTACTGTCATTTTGATTATTCCATTCTATTATGCTTCCCAAACTCTAGTGAGGATGAAGTGTACTGTCAGGATTGGAGTTAACATCAGTGTGTTGTGCACATACCGTTATATTGGACTTCATTTGTCATTGATATTGTGAGCTAAGGCCAAGGACTTGGAGTTGTGACTCTGTGGTAGTGACACACTTCTGTATTTTACTGCATAAGATATGGTAGTAGCCACGATTCTCTTTCTTGATCAACATGTTTTGAAATGTCCAGTGTGTTAGGCTTCAGGTACCTTCAGGCTCTTGACCTTGGGTTACGCTGCCATTCAGAATTCAGAAAACCACAAGTCCAAGTGTTGTTTTGGCGATTTCTATGCATTTGTAATGCAGTTGTCTTGTCAGTGGCGCAGTTCAGAGGAAGAACATGCACAGTGTATGATGGAGGTAGAGTGGTGTTGAGAGTCTAAGTTTGAAAGGTGGTGTAGTGTTCAGATTGAGATCGAGAATGTTGTCACTGTGGATTTTCTTGTGTATACAGCATCAGTTTGCGAAGGAATGGTGAGCAGTATAGCTCGGATAATGCTGAGAGCTAGTGGGGTTGTTCATCTCCTTCCAAAATGGAGGCATTTGCTGAATTCAGCATTTTGGCCAGGGTTTTGTTTAGGATTCATGAGAGTGGTACTGTCATTTTGACTATTCCTCAAAATTGGGCTTCACAAACTATAGTGAGGATGAAGGTTACTGTCAAGATTGGAGTTAGCATTAGTGCATTGTGCATAAACCCTTATATAGGGCTTCATATTTTATTGAGATTTTGGGCCAAGGCCAAGGACTGGAAGTTGTGACTCTGGGGGAGTGACACACTTCGGTATTTCACAGCCAAATGTATGGTATTAGCCACGATTCTCTTTCTTGATCAACAGATTTTGAAATGTCTTCTGTGTTAGGACTCAGGTACCTGCAAGCTCTTGCCCTTGCATTTGGCTGCCAGTCAGAAATCAGAAAAACACAAGTCCAAGTGTTGTTTTGGCGATTCCTGTGCATTTGCTATGCAGTTCTGTTGTCAGTGGCATGAATTGGAGGAAGAATATGCAGAGTGCATGATGCTGGTAGAGTTTTGTTGAGAGTGTAAGGTTGAAAGGTGGTGTAGGATTCAGATTGAGATCGAGAATGTTTTCACTTTGGATTTTCTTGCGTATTCAGGATTACTTTGCCAAGAAATGGCGAGGAGTATAGCTTGGATTATGCTGAAAGATACTGGTGTTGTACCTCTAACTCCAGAGTGGAGGCATTTGCTGAATTCAGAATTGTGGCTAGGATTAGGGTTTGGATTCTTGAGAGTGGTACTCTAATTTTGAGTATTCCTGTGGATTGGGCTTCCAAAAATATAGTGAGGATGAAGGGTACTGTCAGGATTGGAGTTAGCAATAGTGCATTATGCCCAAACACTAATATTGGGCTTCATGTGTTAGGGAGATTGTTGGCTCAGTCCAAGGACTGGGAGTTGTGACTTTGATGGAGGGACACACTTCTATATTACACTGCCATACATATGGTATTAGCCACGATTCTCTGTCTTGATGAACAGGTTTTGAAATGTTCCGTGTGTTAGGCCTAAGGTACCTGCAGGCTCTTGCCCTTGTCTTAGACAGCCACTCAGAATTCAGAAAAACAGAGTCCAAATGCTGCTTTGGCGATTCCAGTGCATTTGTCATGCAGTTCTCTTCTGATTTGCATGGATCGGTGGAAGAATATGCAGAGTGTATGTTGGAGGTAGAGTGGGTATGAGAGTGTAAAGTTGAAATGCGGGGTAGAGTTCAGATTGAGATTGAGATTGGTGTCATTGTGGATTTTATTTTGTATTCAGCATCAGAATGCCAACGAATTGTGAGGAGTATATCTCGGATTATGCTGAGAGCTATTGGGGTTGTACCTCTCCCTCGAGAATGGAGGCATTTGCTGAATTCAGCATTGTGGATAGGGTTAGGGTTAGGACTCCTGAGAGTGGTACTCTCATTCTGACTATTCCAGTCTATTCGGCTTCCCAAAACATAGTGAGGATAAAAGGTACTGTCAGGATTGGAGTTAGCATCAGTGTGTTGTGCATATAGCCTAAAGTAGGGCTTCATGTATCATTGATATTGTGGGCTATGCCCAAGGACTTGGAGTTGTGACTCTGTGGGAGTGACACACTTCTGTATTTCACTGCAAAATATATGGTAATAGTCACAATTCTCTTTCTTGATCAAAGGATTTTGAAATGTCCTGTGTGTTAGGCCTCATGTACCTATAAGCTCTTGCCCTTGGGTTAGGCTGCCAGTCAGAATTCAGAAAAACAAAAGTCCAAGTTTTGTTTTGTCGATTCCTGTGCATTTGTCATGCACTTCGCTTGTCAGTGGCATGGATCCGAGGAAGGATATGCAGAGTATATAGTGGAGGTAGAGTTGGATTGAGAGTGTAAGGTTGAAAGGTGGGGTATGGTTCAGATTGAGATTGAGAATGTTGTTACGTGGATTTTCTTGCATATTCAGGATCAGTTTGCCAAGGAATGCTGAGGAGTATAGCTCGGATTATGCTGAGAGCTACTGGGGTTGTACCTCTCCCTCGAGAATGGAGGTATTTGCTGAATTCAGCCTTGTGGCTAGGGTTAGGGTTTGGATTCTTGAGAGTGGTACTGTCATTTTGACTATTTCTGTGGGTTGGGCTTCCCAAACTATAGTGAGGATGAAGGGTACTGGCAGGATTGGAGTTAGCATTAGTGTGTTTTGCATATACCCTGATATATGTCTTCATGCGTCAGGGAGATTGTGGGCTCAGGCCAAGGCCTGGCAGTTGTGAATCTGTGGGAGTGACACACTTCTGTATTTCACGGCAAAATATATGTTAATAGCCACGATTCTCTTTCTTGATCAGTAGGTTTTGAAATGTCCTGTGTGTTAAGCCTCAGGTACTTGCAGGCTCTTGCCCTTGGGTTGGACTGCCAGGCAGAATTCAGAAAACCACAATTCCAACCTTTGTTTTGGCGAATCCTGTGCATTTGTCATGCAGTTCTCTTGTCAGTGGCATGGATCGGAGGAAGAATATGCACAGTGTATAATGGAGGTAGAGTTGGCTTGAGAGTGTAAGGTTGACAGGCGGGGTAGGGTTCAGACTGAGATAGAGAATGTTGTCACTGTCGATTTTCTGGCGAATTCAGCATCAGTTTTCCAAGGAATGGTGAGCACTCTAGCTCGGCTATGCTGAGAGCTAGTTGGTTGTACCTGTCCCTCCAGAATGGAGGCATTTGCTGAATTCAGCATTGTGGCTGGGATTAGGGTTAATATTCGTGAGAGTGGTACTGTCGTTTTGACTATTCCTGTGGACTGGGCTTCCCAAACTACAGTGAGGATGAAGGGTACTGTCAGGATTGGAGTTAGCATTAGTGTTTTGTGCACATACCCTAATGTAGGGCTTCAGGTGTCAGTGAGATTGTGGGCTCAGGCCAAGGACTTGGAGTTGTGATTCTGTGGGAGTGACACACTTCCGTATTTCACTGCCACATACATGGTATTAGCCACGATTCTTTTTCTTGATCAACATGTTTTGAAATGTCCTGTGTGTTAGGCCTCAGGTACCTGCAGGCTCTTGACCTTTGGTTAGGCTTCCATTCAGAATTCCTAAAACCACAATCCAAGTGTTGTTTTGGTGATTCCTGTGTATTTGTCATGCAGTTGTCTTGTCGGTGGCGCAGTTTGGAGGAAGAATATGCAGAGTGCAGGATGGAGGTAGAGTGGGGTTGAGAGTGTAAGTTTGAAAGGCGGGTTAGGGTTCACATTGTGATCGATAATGGTGTTACTGTGGATTTTCTTTTGTATTCAGCATCAGTTTGCCAAGGAATTGTGAGCAATATATCTCGGATAATGCTGAGAGCTAGTGGGGTTGTACATCTCCCTCCAGAATGGAAGCATTTGCTTATTTTATCATGGTGGCCAGGGTTACATTTATGATTCGTGAGAGTGGTAATGCTTTTTGACTATTCCTCATAATTGGGCTTCCAAAACTATAGTGAGGATGAAGGGTACTGTCAGGATTGGAGTTAGCATTAGTGCATTGTGCATATACCCTTATATAGGGCTTCATGTGTCATTGAGATTGTGGGCTCAGGCCATGGACTGGTAGTGGTGACTCTGTAGAGTGACACACTTCTGTATTTCACTGGAAATTATATGGTAATCGCCATGATTATATTTCTTGATAAACAGATTTTGAAATATACTGTGTTAGGCCTCAGGTACTTGCAAGCTCTTGCCGTTGGGTTAGGCTGCCAGTTAGAATTCAGAAAAAAAAAAAAAGTCCAAGTGCTGTTTTGGTGATTCCTGTGCATTTGTCATGCAGTCCTCTTGTCAGTTGCACGGATCGAAGGAAGAATATGCACTGTGTATGATGGAGATAGATTGGGGTTGAGAGTGTAAGGTTGAAAGGCAGGGTAGGGTTCAGATTGAGATCGAGATTGGTGTCACTGGATTTTCTTTCGTATTTAGCATCAGAATGCCAAGGAATGGTGAGGAGTATATATCAGATTGTGCTGAGAGCTAGTGAGGTTGTACATTTCCCTTAGAATGGAGGCATTTGCTGAATTCAGCATTGTGGCTAGGGTTAGGGTTAGGATTTGTGAGAGTGGTACGGTATTCCAGTCTATTATACTTCCCAAACTCTAGTGAGGATGAAGGGTACTGTTAGGATTGGTGTTAGCAACAGTGTGTTGTGCATATACCGTAACATAGGACTTCATGTGTCATTGATATTGTGGGCTAAGGACAAGGACTTGGAGTTGTGACTCTGTGGTAGCGACACACTTCTGTATTTTACTGCATAAGATATGGTAATAGCTACGATTCTCTTTCTTGATCAACATGTTTTGAAATGTCCTGTGTGTTAGGCCTCAGGTACCTGCAGGCTCTTGACCTTTGGTTAGGCTGCCAGTCAGAATTCGGAAATCCACAAGTCCAAGTGTTGTTTTGTCAATTCCTATGCATTTGCAATGCAGTTGTCTTGTCAGTGACGCAGTTCAGAGGAGCAATATGCAGAGTGTATGATGGAGGTAGAGTGGGGTTGAGAGTGGAAGTTTGAATGTTGGTGTAGGGTACACATTGAAATCACGAATGGTGTCACTGTGGATTTTCTTACGTATGCAACATCAGTTTGTCAACGAATGGTGAGCAGTATAGCTCGGATAATACTGAGAGCTAGTGGTTTTGTGCATCTCCTTCCAGAATGGAGGCATTTGCTGAATTCAGCATTTTGGCCAGGGTTATGTTTAGCATTCATGAGATTGGTACTCTCATTTTGACTATTCCTCATAATCGGGCTTCACAAACTATAGTGAGGATGAAGGTTACTGTCAGGATTGGAGTTAGCATTAGTGCATTGTGCATAAACCCTAATATAGGGCTTCGTGTGTCATTGAGATTGTGAACTAAGGCCAAGGACTGGTA
The DNA here is from genome assembly GCA_004025085.1 of Thryonomys swinderianus. NCBI lineage: Eukaryota > Metazoa > Chordata > Mammalia > Rodentia > Thryonomyidae > Thryonomys > Thryonomys swinderianus. The sequence continues at coordinate 6,103 of PVIC010045271.1, forward strand.
GTGGTGACTCTGTGGAGTGACACACTTATGTATTTCACTGGAAAATATATGGTAATAGCCACGATTCTCTTTCTTGATCAACAGATTTTGAAATGTCCTGTGTGTTAAGCCTCAGGTACCTGCAAGCTCTTTGCCCTTGGGTTAGGCTGCCAGTCAGAATTCAGAAAAAAACACAACTCCAAGTATTGTTGTGGCAATTCCCGTGCATTTGTCATGCAGTTCTTTTGTCAGTTGCACGGATTGAAGGAAGAATATGCAGAGTGTATGATGCAGGTAGAGTGGGGTTGAGAGTGTAAGGTTAAAAGGCAGGGTCGTATTCAGATTGAGATTGAGATTGGTGTCACTGTGGATTTTCCTTCATATTGAGCATCAGAATGCCAAGGAATGGTGAGGAGTGTAGGCAGGATTATGCTGAGAGCTAGTGCTGTTGTACCTCTCCCTCCAGAATGGAGGCATGTGCGGAATTCAGTATTGTGGCTGGGTTAGGTTTAGGATTCCTGAGATTGGTACTGTCATTTTGACTATTCCTTTGGATTGGGCTTCCCAAACTCTAATGAGGATGAAGTGTACTGTCGGGATTGGAGTTAGCATTAGTGTGTTGTGCATATACCCTAATATAGGGCTTCATGTGTTATTGAGATTGATGGCAAAGGCCAAGGACTGGGAGTTGTGACAATGTGGGGGTGACGCAGTTCTTTATTTCACTCCACAATATATGGTAAAATCCACAATTCTCTTTCTTGATCAACAGATTTTGAAATGTCCTTTGTGTTAGGACTCAGGTACCTGCAAGCTCTTATACTTGGTTTAGGCTGCCAATCAGAATTCAGAAAAACACAAGTCCAAGTGTTTTTTTTTTTTTTTTTTTTTTTTTTTTTTGCTGATTCCTGTGCATTTGTTATGCAGTTGTCTTGTCAGTGGCATGGGTCAGAGGAAGAATATGCAGAGTGTATGATGCTGGTAGAGTTTGTTTTGAGAGTGTAAAGTTGAAGGGCGGTGTATTGTTCAATTGAGATCAAGAATGTTTTCACTATGGATTTTCTTGCGTATTCAGGATCAGTTTTCCAAGGAATGGTGAGGAGTATAGCTCGGATTATGCTGAGAGCTACTGGTGCTGTACCTCTAACTCAAGAATGGAGGCATTTGCTGAATTCAGAATTGTGGGGAGGATTAGGGTTTGGATTCTTGAGAGTGGTAGTCTCATTTTGACTCTTCCTCTGGATTGGGCTTAAAAAAACTATACTGAGGATGAAGGATACTGCCAAGATTGGAGTTAGTATTAGTGCGTTGTGCACATACCCTAATATAGGGCTTCATGTGTCAGGGAGATTGGGGGCTCAGGCCTAGGACTGGGAGTTGTGACTCTGCGGGTGTACCAAACTTTGGTATTACACTCCCAAATATATGGTAATAGCCACGATTCTCTGTCTTGATGAACAGGTTTTGAAATGTCCTGTGTGTTAAGCCTCAGGTACCTGCAAGCTCTTTCCCTTGGGTTAGGCTGCCAGTCAGAATTCAGCAAAAAGAGAAGTCCAAGTGCTGTTGTGGCGATTTCTGTGTATTTCTCATGCAGTTCTCTTCTCAGTTGCATGGATCAGAGTAAGAATATGCAGAGTGTATGAGGAGGTAGAGTGTGGTTGAGAGTTTAAGGTTTAAAGGCGTGGTAGGGTTCAGATTGAGATCGATATTGGTGTCATTGTGTGTTTTCTTGCGTATTCAGCATCAGTTTTCCTAGGAATGGTGAGCAGTATAACTCGGAGTATGCTGCGAGCTAGTGGGGTTGTACCTCTCCCTCCAGAATGGAGGCATTTGATGAATTCAGCATTGTGGCTAGGGTTAGGGTTATGATTTGTGAGAGTGGTACTGTCATTTTGACTATTCTTGTGTATTGAGCTTCCCAAACTATAGTGAGGATGAAGGGTACTTTCAGGATTGGAGTTAGCATTAGTGCATTGTGCATATACCCTGACATAGGGCTTCATCCGTCAGGGAGATTGTGGGCTCAGGCCAAGGACAGGGAGTTTTGGCTCTGGGGGAGTGACACACTTCTGTATTTCACTGCCAAATATATGGTAATAGCCATAATTGTATTTCTTGATCAACAGTTTTTGAAATGTCCGGTGTGTTAAGCATCAGGTACTTGCAGACTCTTGCCCTTGTCTGAGGCTGCCAGTCAGAATTCAGAAAACCACAAGCCCAAGTGTTGTTTTGGCAAATCCTGTGCATTTTTCATGCAGTTGTCTTGTCAGTGGCACTGTTCGGAGGAAGAATATAAAGAGTGTATGATTGAGGTAGAGCGGGATTGAGAGTGTAAGGTTGAAAGGCGGGTTAGGGTTCAAATTGAGATTGAGAATGGTGTCACCGTGGATTTTCTTGCGCATGCAGCATCAATTTACCAAGGAATGGTGAGGAGTATAGCTCAGATTATGCTGCGAACTAGTGAGGTTGTACCTCTCCCTCCGTAGTGGAGGCATTTGCTCAGTTCTTCTTTGTGGCTAGGGTTAGGGGTAGGATTTGGGAGAGTGGTACGGTCATTTTCGCTATTCTTGTCGATTAGGCTTCACAAACTATAGTGAGGATGAATGGTACAGTAAGGATTGGGTTTGCATCAGTGCTTTTTGCATATACCCTGACATATAGCTTCATGTGTCATGGAGATTGTGGGCTCAGGCCAAGAACTGGGAGTTGTGACTCTGGGGGACTGCCACACTTCGGTATTTCACTGCCAAATGTATGGTCATAGACACGATTCTCTTTCTTGATAAAGAGGTTTTGAAATGGCCTGAGTGTTAGGACTCAGGTACCTGTAGGCTCTTGCCCTTGGGTTAGGCTACCAGTCAGAATTCACAAAACCACAAGTCCAAGTGTTGGTTTGGTGATTACTGTGCATTTGTCATGCAGTTGTCTTGTCAGTGGCACGGTTCAGAGGAAGAACATGCAGAGTGTATCATGGATTTAGAGTGGGGTTGTGAGTGTAAGGTTGAAAGGCGAGGTAGGGTTCAGATTGAGATTGAGAATGTTGTCACTGTGGATTTTCTTGCGTATTCAGCATCAGTTTGCCAAGAAATCGTGAGGAGTATAGCACGGATTATGCCTTGAGCTATTGGGGTTGTACATCTCCCTCAGGAATGCAGGCATTTGCTGAATTCAGCATTGTGGCTGGGGTTAGGGTTAGGATTCATGAGAGTGGTACTGTCATTTTGACTATTCCTGTGGATTGGGCTTGCCAAACTATAGTGAGGATGAATGGTACAGTCAGGTTTGTAGTTAGCATCAGTGCGTTGTGCATATACCCTGACGTAGGGCATCGTGCATCAGGGAGATTGTGGGCTCTGGCCAAGTGCTGGGAGTTGTGACTCGGGTTGAGAGACACACTTTGGTATTTCACTGCCAAATATGTGGTAATAGCCACTTTTCTCTTTCTTGATCAGCAGGTTTTGAAATGTCCTGAGTGTTAGGCCTCAGGTACCGGCAGGCTCTTGCCCTTGGGTTAGGCTGCCAATCAGACTTCAGAAAACCACAAGTCCAAGTGTTGTTGTGGCGATTCCTGTGCATTTGTCATGCAGTTGTTTGTCAGTGGCACGGTTCAGAGGATGAATATACAGAGTATATGATGGAGGTAGAGTGGGGTTGAGAGTGTAAGGTTTAATGGCGGAGTAGGGTTCAGAATGAGATCGAGAATGATGTCACTGTGCATTTTCTTGCGTATTCAGCATCAGTTTGCCAAGGAATGGTGAGGAGTATAGGTCGGATTATTCCTCAACCTAGTGGGGCTGTACCTCTCCCTCAGGAATGCAGGCATTTGAGGAATTCAGCATTGTGGCTAGGGTTAGGGTTAGGATTCGTGAGAGTGGTACTGTCATTTTGACTATTCCTGTGGACTGGGCTTCCCAAACTATAGGGAGGATGAAAGGTAATGTCATGATTGGATGTAACATTAGTGCGTTTTTCATATACCGTGACATTGGGCTTCATGGATCAGGGAGATTGTGGGCTCAGGCCAAGTTCTGGGAGTTGTGAATCTGGGGAGTGACACAAATCGGTATTTCACTGCCAAATGTATGGTAATAGCCACGATTCTCTTTCTTGATCAGCTGGTTTTGAAATGTCCTGAGTTTTAGGCCTCAGGTGCCTGCAGGCTCTTGCCCTTGGGTTAGGCTCCCAAACAGAATTCAGAAAAGCACAAGTCCAAGTGTTGTTTTGATGATTCCTGTGCCATGTCATGCCGTTTTCTTCGCAGTGGCATGGTTTGGAGGAAGAATGTGCTGAGTGTATGATGGAGGTAGAGTGGGGTTGAGAGTTTAAGTTTGAAAGGTGGGGTACGGATCAGATTGAGATCGAGAATGGTTTCATTATGGATTTTCTCACATATTGAGCATCAGTTTGCCTAGGAAGGGTGAGAAGTATAGCTCGGAGTATGCTGCGAGCTACTGGGGTTGTACCTCTCCCTCCAGAATGGAGGCATTTGCTGAATTCAGCATTGTGGCTAGTGTTAGGGTTAGGATTTGTGAGAGTGGTGATGTCATTTTGACTATTCCTGTGGTTTGTGCTTCCCAAACTATAGTGAGGATGAAGGGTACTGTGAGGACTGGAGTTAGCATTACTCCGTTGTGCATATACCCTGACATAGGGCTTCATCCTTCAGGGAGATTGTGTGCTCAGGCCAAGGACTGGGAGTTTTGACTCTGGGGGAATGACACACTTCTTTATTTCACTGCCAAATATATGGTAATAGCCATGATTATCTTTCTTAATCAACAGCTTTTGAAATGTCTGGTGTGTTAGGCCTCAGGTACCTGCAAGCTCTTGCAATTGGGTTAGGATTCCAGTCAGAATTCAGAAAAATCAGAAGTCCAAGGTTTTTTTTTTTTTTTTTTTTGGCTATTTCTTTGCATTTGTAATGCACTTCTATTTTTAGTGGCATGGATCGGAGGAAGCATATGCAGAGTGTAAGACGGAGGTACAGTTGTGTTGAGAGTGTATGGTTGAAAGTTGGGGTAGGGTTCAGATTGAGATCGATATTGGTGTCACTGTTGATTTTCTTTGGTATTCATCATCAGTGTGAAAAGGAATGGTGAGGAGTATAGATCGGTTTATGCTGAGAGCTAGTGGGGTTGTACATCACCCTCAAGAATGGAGGCATTTGCTGAATTCAGCATTGTGGCTAGGGATAAGGTTAGGATTCTTTAGAGTGGTACTGTCATTTTGACTATTCCTGTGGATTGGGCTTCCAAATCTATACTGAGGATGTAGGGTACTGTCAGGATTGGAGTTAGCATTAGTGCGTTTTTCATATACCCTGTCTTAGGGCTTCATGCTTCATGGAGATTGTGGGCTCAGGCCAAAGACTGGGAGTTGTTCCTCTGGTGGAGTGACACACTTCTGCATTTCACTGCCAAATGAATGGAATTAGACAAGATTGTATTTTTTGATCAACAGGATTTGAAATGTCCATTGTGTTAAGCTTCAGGTACCTGCAGGCTCTTGCCCTTGCTTTGGCTGCCAGTCAGAATTCAGGAAACCATACGTCCAAGTGTTGTTTTGGCGATTCCTGTTCAATTGTCATGAAGTTGTCTTGTCATTGGCACAGTTCGGAGGAAGAATATGCAGAGTGTATGATGGAGGTAGAGTGGGGTTTAGAGTGTAAGGTTGAAAGGCGTGTGTATGGTTATGATTGAGATTGAGAATCATGACACTGTGGATTTTCTTTCGTATTCAGCATACGTATGCCCAGGAACGGTGAGTAGTATAGTTTGGATTATGCTGAGAGCTAGTGGGGTGGTACCTCTCCCTCCAGAATGGAGCCATTTGCTGAATGCAGCATTGTGCCTAGGGTTAGGTTTAGGATTCGTGAGTGTGGTACTGTCAGTTTTACTATTCCAGTCTATAGGGCTTCCCAAACTATATTGAGGATGAAGGGTACTGTCAGGATCGGAGTTAGCTTTAGTGCATTTTTCATATACACTGTCATAGGGCTTCATGCTTCAGGGAGATTGTGGGCTCAGGCCAAAGACTTTGAGTTGTGACTCTGAGGGAGTGACACACTTTGGTATTTCACTGCCAAATGTATGGTAATAGCCATGATTATCTTTCTTGATCAACAGTTTTTGAAATGTCTGGTGTGTTAGGCATCAGGTACCTGCAGACTCTTCCCTTGTGTGAGGCTACCAGTCAGAATTCAGAAAACCACAAGCCCAAGTGTTGTTTTGGCGATTCCTTTGCATTTGTCATGAAGTTGTCTTTCAGTGGCATGGTTCGGAGGAAGAATATACACAGTGTATGATGGAGATAGAGTGGGATTGAGAATGTAAGGTTGAAAGGCAGGGTAGGGTTCAGATTGATATCGAGAATGGTGTCACTGTGGATGTTCATGCGTATTCAGCATCAGTTTATGAAAGAATGGTGAGGAGTATAGCCCACATTAGGCTGCGAGCTAGTGAGGTTGTACCCCTCCCTCCCGAATGGAGGCATTTGCTCAGTTCTTCATTGTATCTAGGGTTAGGGTTAGGGTTAGGATTCGTGAGAGTGGTACTATCATTTTCACTATTCTCGTGGATTAGGCTTCCCAGACTATAGTGAGGATGAATGGAACAGTCAGGATTGGATTTGCAGCAGTGCTTTGTGCATATACCCTGACATATGCTTCATGTGTCATGGAGATTGTGGACTCATGCCAAGGACTGGGAGTTGTGACTCTGTGGGAATGACAAACTTGTGTATTTCACTGCCAACTATATCGTAATACACACGGTTCTCCTTCTTGATCAACAGGTTTTGAAATGTCCTGAGTGTTAGGCCTCAGGTACCTGCAGGCTCTTGCCCTTGGGTTAGGCTGCCACTCAGAATTCAGAAAACCACAAGTCCAAGTGTTGTTTTGGCGATGACTGTGCATTTGTCATGCATTTGTCTTGTCAGTGGCACGCTTCAGAGGAAGAATATGCAGAGTGTATCATGGATTTAGAGTGGGGTTGAGAGTGTAAAGTTGAAAGGCTAGGTTCAGATTGAGATTGAGAATGGTGTCACTGTGGATTTTCTTGCATATTCAGCATCAGATTGCCAAGGAATGGTGAGGAGTATAGCAGGGAGTTTGCTGTGAGCTAGTGGGGGTATACATCTGCCTCCAAAATGGAGGCATTTGTTGAAATCAGCATTGTGGCTAGGGTTAGGGTTAGGATTTGTGAGAGTTTTACTGTCATTTTGACTATTCCTCTGGATTGGGGCTTCACAAACTATAGGGAGGATGAAAAGTACAGTCAGCATTGGAGTTAGCATCAGTGCGTTGTGTATATACCCTAACGTAGGGCTTCTTGCGTCAGGGAGATTGTGGGCTCAGGCCAAGGACTGGGAGTTGTGACTCTGGGGGAGAGACACACTTTGGTATTTCACTGCAAAATATATGGTAATAGCCACGATTCACTTTCTTGATCAACAGGTTTTGAAATGTACTGAGTGTTAGGAATCAGGTACCTGCAGGCTCTTGCCCTTGGGTTAGGCTGCCAGTCAGAATTCAGAAAAGCACAAGTCCAAGTGTGGTTTTGGCGATTCCTGTGCATTTGTCATGCAGTTGTCTTGACAGTGGCACGGTTCTGAGGATGAATATGCAGAGTGTATGATGGAGATAGAGTGGGGTTGAGAGTTTAAGGTTGAAAGGTGTGGTATGGTTCAGATTGAGATTGAGAATGTTGTCATTGTGGATTTTCTTGCGTATTCAGCATCAGTTTGACTAGGAATGGTGAGAAGTATCGCTCACAGTATGCTGTGAGTTAGTGGGGTTGTGCCTCTCCCTACAGAATCGAGGCATTTGCTGAATTCAGCATTGTGGCTAGTGTTAGGGTTAGGATTTGTGAGAGTGGTATTGTCATTTTGACTATTCCTGTGGTTTGCGCTTCCCAAACTATACTGAGGATGAAGAGTACTGTGAGGATTGGAGTTAGCATTATTCCGTTGTGCATATACCCTGACATAGCACTTCGTTTGTCAGGGAGATTGTGGGCTCAGGCCAAGGACTGGGAGTTTTGACTCTGAGGGAGTGACACACTTCATTATTTCACTGCCAAATGTATGGTAATAGCCATGATTATCTTTCTTGATCTGCAGTTTTTGAAATGTCCGGTGTGTTAGGCCTCAGGTACCTGCAAGCTCTTGAGCTTGGGTTAGGCTTCCAGTTAGAATTCAGAAAAAACAGAAGTCCAAAGGTTGTTTTGGCGATTTCTGTGCATTTCTAATGCAGTTCTCTTTTCAATGGCACGGATCGGAGGAAGCAAGTGCAGAGTGCAAGACGGAGGTACAGTTGGGTTGAGAGTGTATGGTTGAAAGTTGGGGTAGGGCTCAGATTGAGATCGATATTGGCGTCACTGTCGATTTTCTTTGGTATTCAGCATCAGTATGCCAAGGAATGGTGAGGAGTATAGATCGGTTTATGCTGAGAGCTAGGGAGTTGTACATCTCCCTCCAGAATGGAGGCATTTGCTGAATTCAGCATTGTGGCTAGGGTTAGGGTTAGGTTTCCTTAGAGTGGTACTCTCATTTTGACTATTCCTGTGGATTGG
>PVIC010045272.1:0-14690 GCA_004025085.1 Thryonomys swinderianus
AAAAAAAAAAAAAAAAAAAAGAAATAGTGAAGCCAGGGCTGGCACCCAAGTCTCAGCAGTGGGTCACAGAAGTGCTGGGAGTCCCCTGGGGTAAGCTGGGCATGTTGCCTCACTGAGTGAGCCAGCTCCTACCTCTGAGGCCTGCTTTCAGGGAAGGAGTCAACTACCACTCCCTTCCTGCTAAACCACCATAGTGTGTCAAAGATGGAAGCACTGATTCTTCCTAAACACTAAAATAAGCAGAAGAAACCCCAAGGTGGGAAGGGAAGGTCACTAATGGTCCTTTTTCCCAGGCAGTGATGAGCTGGCTTGGAAAATCAGGCTGCCTTTCACTGGAGCAGGAGGAAGGTGATGCTTGGTACCCAAAATACCCTGGAGAACTAGCGTCATGTGTCCAAAGGGACTTTAGCTCTTCGAACAGGCTTGGTCTTGTCCTGATAGGTGGAGGTGGCAGTTTCCATTTCCTCATGGATCACTCCCTCAGCTGTGCCAACACAGCCCAGTGCTTTCTGCCCCAGGTAGACTCATTCCCATCAGCCAACGCTTACCCAGGCCTTGCCTCAGAGATGAGGGAGGTGCTGCTTCCGTCCTCTCCTCTCCTCCCACTCACCCCAGACAGGTCCTTCATGGGTACCTGGGAGACAGACAACTGGAAGGAGTGAGAGAGGTCAAGCACCTCCACCTCCTGGAAACAGAGAAAGATCTGATTGAAAAACAGATGGCCTTATCATCAAATGGAAAATAACTTACTATGAAAGTGTTTTTTATTTCTCAGTATAAAGCCAGATACTGTAAGAACATGAAAAACTGCCTGGCCGGAGGCCACGAAAGGCAAGAAGACTTTGGCCTGTTTCCCTGTGACCTAGTGTGGACTGTGGGAGGACGGGGCAGCACAGAGACTCAGGCCAGTCACAAAGTGTGCGAGAGAGGCAACCTGTCTGCCCTTGGGGGCCACGATGCCTGGCCTGGGTATCTCTAGGAGTGAAATGGAGGAAAGTGGGAGGGCCAAGGGTCTGAGTGGGCTTGAGTTGAAGGGGGGCCTATGCCAGCAAAACTGCCCTGAAAAGCTCCATTTTGATTCTGTGGCTGCAAGTGAATGTTTGAGCAAGCTCTCACGCTCAAAGGCACCTTTAGTAGCTCTACCCACATCCCTAGTACAGGGAAAGTCTTGAGCCCTTGACAGGACATGGGTCTGAGACTTAAGGCTGTGAGAAGGAAGACAGGGGTGTTGGGGACTGCTGGAAAGGAGCTGAGGGAGTATGTGCAGATCCCAGGTGTGAGGGATGCTTGTCCCTGGGGCCGTGGATCACTCGTTTTAGTGTCTAGAGGGATGTGAGTACGTGAAGGGCTCAGGCCCCACCCTCCTCGCCACCATCATCCACACTGGCCTGCCTCACCATCTTCCGGAGCCTGGCTCTGGAGGACACGCCAGCCGCCCCCTGCCCCTGCTCCTGGAAGGCCTGAGTCCGGCTGGCCACCAGGGCAGCGGTCTGGAGGGCAACCACAGACTGGCGGGACTTCAGGGCAGGCCGAGGCCCCTTGTGGACCTTTGGGCCTCCCTTGGCCCTTGGGAGCCGAGGGAATGGCTGTGGAGGCTCCTCATCTGAAGACTCGTGAGAAGAGAAAACCTAGGTGGGTGAGAGGTAAGGGAGAAAAGCCAGAGGTAAGTCAGAGCCAGGGAAAGGGCAGGGGCAGAGTGTTTGTTAAATGAATACAGAAAGACAGAGCTCTTTTCAGACCACGTTTCCAGAGGAGGAAAGACAGTGCCCAGCTGTACTGCCCCTGCTCCCTGACCTCACCAGTCTTCAGCTTCCACCTGGGCCTTCCTTCTGGGCCCCAGGCCTCCACTACCCGCCCCTAGCCCTCAGCGACTCTTTTCTCCTCCTTTTGCCCTTCTGCTTTTGTACAGTCAGCCCAGTGAGAACCGATGAAACTCTAAGTGCCAGGCCCCTGAGCTGGGCTGCGAGGACCTGTGTGCCCAGGTAACCCAGTGAGGATGTGTGCCTGGGTATTAACACTCCAGACCTCCCTGTGGGTCCATGCTCAGCACCTTCTCCAGGAATTCTTTCCCAAATGTTCCCCACTTGACAGACTCTCCTTCCTCCAAGACAGCCATCCAGCCTCCAGTCACATGTGGGGCCTGGCTTCCTCAGACAAGCGCCAGCTTCCTGTCTTAGCCTGTGCCCTGCAGCACTCAGCCCACAGAGTGCTGGCCAACCCAGTCGGTGCTGGGGCGGTGTGAGTGGTAAGGTCCTTGCACCCCTTCCTTTGCCATGTGGCTCCCGTGATCGTCTTACCCTCCCTCCCAGGGTAGGAGATGTCTCCAAGGCAGGGAGCCCAGTCCTGTGGAGAGTGAATCCCTTGTCAAGCAGGAAACTGCCTGTGCCCTAGGCTGGAGCTGGCCCTCCCTGCTGCCTGACTGCAGCTCCTCGATATGGGGTCCAGTGCCTTCACCTGCCTCCCTGGTCTCCTTGGCCACTCTGAGGAGTGAAAGGGAGATGAGCAGCATGTGATTCCCATCCTTGAAGTGCTCACAGGGCAAGCGACATGGAGGAGGCGAGGACCAGGGCCTCAAGGGTCCTGAGCACCAGGAGACCCTGAGGGAATCCACCTTGGACTCGGGCAGCTCCTGCTAGCACCAGGGTCAAGCACAGGGTCGCCGGTCCCCATCCTCTCTCCTCCCATGGCCCTGCTCCTGCCTGTGGTGCTCCCCCAGCCCGGTCTCACCTCTGGCAGGTCACCGGCCTCCGAAGCGCTGTCCAGCTCAGAGCTGGGGTCCAGGAGACTGATGGATCGCATGATCCCTCGGAGGTTGATTCGGGGTCGCAGCCCAGGCTCTTCTTTTGGGGCTGCCTGGCCCTCTGCCAAGCCCAGGACTTTCACCACCCCACTGCCCCCCGGTTCGGGCGGGAGTGATGGGAGTGGTGTAGAGACTTCAGGGGCCAAGGGCTCCTCTGGGGAGCTGCCACCCACTTTCTGCTCCCAGACATGGCTCTGCCGGCTGTGAGGAAGCGGCCTGGAGTCAGCTTTAAGGGATGTAAGAGCTACCCCTATCGTACACATCCACCTTCCGTTACTTTCCCATACCTGGCAGTCAGGATGCCCTGGTAGGTCTGCAGCTGGCGCAGGAAGCCCGGGTTGGGGCGGACGATGGGCCGGAGCTCCTGCACGTGGAGCAGAGCCTGCTCCAGGCTCCAGCCGTACTCCTTCATGGCGTAGGCCAGCACTGTAGCGGCCGAGCGGCTGACGCCCATCTTGCAGTGAACTAGCACCCGGGTCCCCTGGGCTCTGTCAAGGCAGGACATAGTCAGCCCCGACCTCCCCATGTTGTGAGAAGCCAGCAGCATGGGGGAGAGTTGGAGAGAAAGGAAGTGAGGACACCGAAGGCTGGAAGAGGGAACGGGGGATTCAGTGCAGACGGGGCAGGAGGAAGGCAGAGGGACCCGTGTGAAGCGCCGACCCGGCCTCTGAGCCCTGGGCTGGGCAGCGGGACCAGCAGGAACCTGACCTCGCGTCCTCAATGAAGCGGTGCGTCTCCTTCCAGTGGGGCAGCAGTTGTGCCGACTCCTCATCCCAGAGGCGCACATTATAGTAAATGAAACGGTCAGGGAAGAAGTTGTCGATCTCCCGGGCCATGTTCAAGATGTGGCTGACCCTGTGGCAGAGGGCCCAAGGCCAGGCTGACGAGGGCAGGGGCACCAGGCACCCTGGGCACCAGACTGCACACATTTCTGTCTAGTCCTGGACCAGCTGTCAGGTAACTGTGACCTTGAACACCTTATTTTACCTTGTGGGGCTTAAGTTTCCCCACTTTGCCCAGGTAGATGGGGTCAACTGCAATACTAACCCTTCCATTATTCTAGCAACTTAGCTGGAGAAGAGCTTTGGAGCTAAACCAAGGCTTAGGTGGCTCTGCAGGAGCAGGGGACAGGGCTTAGCCGGTCTCCTGAAACCCACGGACAGATGACAGCCCTGCAAGCGGACAGCCAGGTCCCCACTGGGAGAAGAGGCCCTTCTTTTGTGAGCCAGGTGGTCCCAGCAGCTGCACAAGCTCTGCCCCTCATCCGGGCATGGTCCAGGCCCTGGTTATTATCCTTGTTTACCGTGTGAGGAAAGATGCCCGGGGGCTCGCCAGCGGGGAGTAAGCTTCTGTCCTGACTCGGCCTGAGAGCCCAAGAGAGGGCAAAGGTGCCAGGGATGCAGCTGGTGCTGAGAGTGGTTTGGGGTTCGGCAGCTGGCAGGCAGCCCTTTGGGGGAGGCCAAGGGAAGGGGCTTGGAACCCCACCTGTTTCTCTGCAGTTCCTCCAGGTTGGCCGCATTCCACTCAGAACCCTGAGGAGTGAGGGGAGATAAAGGCCAGGCTCCCCCACCTCCTGGTGCCCCTCCCCGGCAGCCACAGGGCTCTGGGCCCCACCCAACAGCCGGGCTCACCAGGTAGAGGTGGGGGAAGATTCGGGTGGCCCTGTCTTGCTGGGCCATGAGCAGTAGCATCTGGTTGTCGATGAAGTCACGGTACTGCTGGAGAGGGCATCCCAGGCGCAGCTCCAGGGCCTGGCGGATCTGCAGGCAGGGCCCAAGGGAGAAGTTCCTGGTCCCTCTCTCTCCCTCCGAGGCCTCCGGCCACAGTACCCTGTCCCATCTAGACAGAGTGGAGGCCAGTTCTGGGCAGAGGCCTGGCTACTGGGGGGTGGTCAGGACTGGAGGAAACCAAGGTGGGAAGAGCTCCAGGGAGAGGGCAAGTGCTGGGGGGATGGCTGCCCACCCTGCCCACCTCTTTGGAAGTGACGCTCTCCAGGTCACTGGTGTCCAGCACCTCCCACAGCTCAGCCCGGATTGCCTGTTCCATCTGTTCCTGCTCCGAGGGCCTGGGAGCAGAGACCCTCTGTCAAGGGCCCCTTTGCTCTCTGCCAGGAGAGTCCTGCCTCTGCCTCCCTCCACCACAATCCTCTGCTCTGCACTGACCGGCCAGGCTCTGCGCTGGGAGGTCGCAGGGACTCCAAGTCATCCATGGCCATCCACTCATTGAGACAGTTCTGGTCAGAGTTCAGCCTCTCCTGGTAGTGGGCAGCCCAGGTGAGGGCGCTGCCACCGGGCACAAGGCCACTGGCTAGGGCTGCCTCACATGCTTGGTGTAGCACCTGGAGAGTGGCCCTAGGACAGGAGGAGAGACTGGTCATACGTCCTCTCTGCCGCCCTTGCTCAGGCACTGTAGCCATTGCTTCTGAAGGAGGCCGGCTGCAGGCCAGTCCCACAGTACTTACCACATGGTCTGGATGGAGATGGGTTTGAAGATTCGGCTTTGGCCTCCAGAGGTCACACTGAAGCCCCTGTAGGAGACGGGTGCCGTGGCGCTACCAGTAGGCTCTCAGGCAAACAGAGAACCTTCCCTCTGTCAGATGTGGGGCAGCTGAGACCCAGACGAGGTAGGTGACTTGCCCAGGGTCACGCAGTGAATCTGAGACAGAGCTGGGAGTAGGCCCCAGTGCCTCAGCTCCAGTTCCGCTATTCCCCAGTGCCTGGCCCCTCCTTTCCCATCGCCACATCTTACCCATCGCCATCTAGGTACACTTGGGTGTCACTCCAGAGGGGCAAGACCAGGCCCAGGGTACAGCTGGGAGAGCTGGGAGGGGACAGAGGGAGAGCTGCTGTTTCCTGTACCATACTCCCTTGCTCCTCTCCCCTCCTCTCCCTGTTCCTACCTGCTGTCAGGAAAATCCACCCCCAGGAGGACTGTCTCCTCCTGGTTCGGACTTTCACGAGTGGAAACTACCAGCAGGTAGCGGAGCCTTGGGGGTCGGGCCGCCTCCAGCTGGGCTGCCTGGGAACAGGGCGGGAGGAGCCGAGTCACAGTGAGGGCTTTGCTTCTTTTCCACTCCACCTGAACATACCTCAGGCAAAATAGCCCCACACCCCTCCCACCTCCAACTCTGAGACCTGTGGCTACAGTCCAATTATTATTATTGTTGTTTTGCATTAGAGACTTGAACCCAGGTCCTTTTGCCCTGAGCTGTATTTAAATTGTCTTAATTCTGAGACAGTCTCTTGTTAAATTGCCCAGGCTGGGCTTGAACTTTGGACCCAACTTTTCCAGAGTACAAGGATTAAAGACTCTTAAATGGAGAATATATAGGAAAATAGGGGGAATGGGACTGACAGAGTGACCCAATTTTGGTTTTGCTTAGAAAAGGTTTTTAAAGATCCAATAATTTGCAGCTACCATCCTTTCAAGAAATGCTTATTATGGGTGTAGCTCAGGGGTAAGGTGCTTACATATCATATATGAGGCTCTGGAATCCATGCCCAGCACCGCTAAATAAGTAAATATTAGGAAGTCATCATCAAAGAAATATTAAGGACCTCATTTCACAGCAAAGTTCAGCACTGTTGTTCGAAACCTAGCTTTGGGAAAGAGTGCATCTTTGTCACATTTTCCTGTTGACAGCAGATGTCTCCACATGCTTTTGGGCGCCGGCCCTCGGCCCCAGAGGCCACCTCCCCATAGCTGCTTCCCTCCCTCTGCAGCCTCTCTAGCACACCAGCCACTGGCAGGTGCCTCTGGACACCTTGTCATATCTCCCTGGCTGCACAGTGACCCTCTGTGTGACTCCTACACTGTGGACCTAACGTGACCCTATTTGGCTGCGCAGGACAAATCCCTGCTGTCTCTTCACAGCTTCCCAGAGCCTGGACGTGACCTTCCCCATCAAGATGTCTCTAACTGAGAAAGTGGGGTCACAGGGTTCGGGTAGCCTCTCCACTGGGCAGGGTGCCCTGTCCCCTCACACCCTTGCTCCCCAGTCACATGGCTCCCACCCCCTCTTGTGATGGGCTCCGAGGGACCCCTCACCAAGTGGATGTCATCCTGTGGCCTCAGCAGTTCCACCATGAGGTGCAGGTGCTGCCTCTGCTCCTGCTTCTTGGGACTCTGGGGGCCCTGCCCGTCCGGCTGGTCCCCATGTGATGGCTCCTCAATAGGAGGGTCCTCTGCTGGCTCAGGGCTGGCCTCGGGTGCATCGCCGTCGTCCCCGTTGTCTTGCAGTCCCAGGACAGCCCCACGGAGCACAGCAAAGCTCTGCCTGGCAGGGTCATGGGGAATCGTTAGAGCCTGGGGTTCCCAAACTTTAGGGGGCATCTGAATCCCACAGGAGGTTGTTGAAGTGGATCATCGGCCCCTTCCCCAGAGAGCTCCCAGGGGTGGAGTGGGGGTGGATAACCAGGCCCTGGTGATGGCCATGCCTGAAAGACCAGCCTCAGCCCTCTCCCTCCGGCTGGATCGGCTAGACGGCCCCCCCCATGTCTGGTACAGGTGGGTGGGGGTCCAAGAGTCCCCAGCTCCTGCTGTCCCCTCCTGCTCTCCAGCTTGTGGTTCTGGGTAAAGAAGCACCAGCTGACAGGGGGAAAGTAGAAGCCAGGGCAGCTCTGCGGGTCCTGCCACATGCCAGCAGGGCTCACCAGCCCAGTCCACCCAAGCCAGGCCCCACCTATGGCAGAAGAGTTTGGCCCTTCAGGAAGCCCTCTGTTTCCAACGCCTGGGTGAGAGTGGCCAGCCCTGGCGGCTGGACGGAGGCACCTATGTCCAGAAAAAGGTGCTAACCTGCGTTGAAGTTGGCTTCTGCGCCTGGCTGCCGGGTCCTGCTGAGGAAGCAACCCCCAGGGGCAAGTGAGGGGGAAGCTCTCTCCTCCTCCATTCCCTTCTCACAGGGCTCCTTGTGGGCGGCTAGGGGCAATGCCCAGCCCTTGGGGGGAAGGGGATGAGCCAGAGAAGGTGTCAGCCGCCAGTTCCTTTCTCCCTCCACCCCTCCCTACCAGGAAGCACCGGGCAGCCTAGTCCCAGCCCAGCCCAAGAGCAGGCGTGGCAGGGTGGTAGGCTGGGGACTCCGAGGGTGTGGGAAGGCAGAAAGGGGATCTGGGCCTCCGCAGACGGGGCTGTCGCTCAGCGCTCCAGATCTCACCCTGTAGCCCTTGTCGGCTTCCCAGAAACCCCAACTCCACCAACCCCCCCAGTCCAAGCCTCAAGCTCCTCTCTGCCCACCCCAAGCGTGAGTGGAGGCTGCCTTGGGCAGCCGCGCTCCCCCAGGCCCAGCTGGTAGCTAACTGCGTGCATGAGACTAAGCCAGACTCACCGCGGGCCCCACAGGCGTGGAGTGGCCACTGGCCGGCGGCGAGCGGCTCACTGTGACCAGGGCCATGGAGCCAGACCAAGGGTGCCCGGGCCGGCACTGGGCACAGCCCCCTCCCACAGCCCCACGGACAGCCCTTGCCCCGCAAGACCAGGAAGGAGAGAGCCGCCACCAGGGCCTGGCACCTCCTCGGGGCGGCCCTTAAAGGGCCAGTCTCCCGGCCAGCCCGGCCTGCGGAGCCGCAAGCCGCAGCCGTGGCCCCTCCTCTCGGGCCCGCCCCCCTCACTGGGGCGGGAAGGGGGCGGGACGCAGGTGCGGAGTCTCAACTCCAAACTCCTCTAGTTCGCCTCTCCTCCCAGTAAGTGCCCAGCCCTCCGGCTCCGCCCAGTTAGATCACCTGAGCGGGGCGCTTTAGGTCCAGGTTACAAACCAAAAGAGGAAAGCCCTAGGGATGGGGGAGGGGATGCACGCTTTAGGATCGGGCAAGTGGATCCTAAATCGGGAATCCTCACCCCCAATTTTTTTTTGCTGGCTGGCCTTCATGTCTCTAACTCTGCATGAGTCTTTGAGAGCTAGTAAACTTCAGGGCAAATGTGGCGCGGCTTGGGGGGCAGCGGCGTACAAATAGCCCAGGAAGGCAGGCGTGGTGATACCCTCCTCTAATCCCAGCACTCTTGGAAGCTAAACAGGAGGGTCTCAAGCCGGAGCCCAGGCCAAATAATTTAGAGAAACCCTGTCTCAAAATTAAAAATGGTGGGGCCGGAGGGTTAGCTCAGTGGTTCCGGCGCCTACCTCGCAAGCGCAAGGTCCTGAGTTCGAACCCCGGTAACCACATGTAATGCTGGGCTTGGAGACACGCCCACCAACAATCAACACCGCATACCACAATGCCGGGCGTGGTGGCTCACGCCTGTAATCCCAGCACTCGGGAGGCAGACAGGAGGATTGCTGAGTTCGCGGCGGCTTGCCTGGGCACCATAGTGAGCTCAGGGCCAGCCTGAACTACAAGCGAGACCCTGTCTCAAAAGCAAAAAAAAAAAAAAAAAAAAAGTTACAAATGGTGGTGGTGGGGGGGGGCGCGTGCAGGGATTTAGCTCAGTGGTTCTGGCGTCTGCCTTGCAAGTGGAAAGTTCTGAGTTCGATCCCCGGTACCACGTACCACAATGCCAGGCGTGGTGGCTCATGCCTATAGTCCCAGCACTCGGGAGGCAGAGCAGGAGGATTTGCTGTGAGTTCAAGGCTAACCTGAACTACAAAGCAACCCCCGTCTCAAAAATAAATAAAAAAAAAATGAGGACATAGAGGGGGCTGGAGATAAAGCTGTGTAAAGGCCCTAGGTTCAATCCTAATACCAAAGCGGAATGGGGGAAGCCAGAAAGCTCACAGAAAAGTCTCAGGTGCACTAAGGCCAGTAGGGGGAGGCTGAGTGCATCCCCCAGCTGTAGAAGTGACTTGCTCACAGCCATGCAGTTAGAACTTCCTGGAGTCGGGCAGGGAGCTGAGCTTTGGCCGCAGGGATGGGGGCCTCTCCCCAGTGGGCTGAGGAGGGTCTGCAGGCTCTGCCCCTCCCCTCACGACAGGAGCGTGGGCCAAGTTCCTGGAAGGCCTGGCAGGAGGGAGTGTGGGTCCCAGTAAGTGGGCAGGGCTCAGAGGACAGCACTTGATATCTCCTTCCAGCTTCCCAACAGCCCCAGGCTGCGGGTTGTTTCCTCACCTCACAGCCCAGGAGATTCAGAGAAACTAAGAGGCTGGGTAGGACTCACTCCCAGCTCTGAGGTCGCTGCCCAAGGCGTCTCCTTCAGTGCCCCACCCAGCAGCCCTCAGCTGTAGCCTACTGAGTTGAGCAAGTGTGCTGCTAATAGTCTCTTTATTCCGTCTTAGTGCCACTTCTAGTCACCCTTGGGCTCCAGGCCCCAAGCTCAGCAGCAGTTTATAAATAAATAAATTACAAAAGCGGGTGGAGGGAGCGGCCCTGAGGCCCCAGGGCCGGGAGCTCAGTGCTCCGTGAGTGACCGCCGCAGGACCCGCTGCAAGTCCTCTTCCTCCTGCTGCCCCCTCCGCTCCCGCTCCTCCTGCTCCTGAGAGGACAACTCCAGCGCCAAGCGAAGCTGCTCCTCAAAGCTTGTGGGGGGCAGAGACGGGGGTGCCCTCTCAGGGGGCCCGGGGCCCCTGGACTCTGTGGACAGCCGCAGGCTTTCCTGGAGGGCCCTGTGGGAAGGGGAGGGGAGAGCAGACCAAAGTGTGAGGGCGGGGGGAGGAGAAAAGGAGACGGTGCATAGCTTTGGGGGCCAAGGACAGGGTGACAGGGAAGGACAAGCAGGACCTATCTCCCTGTCCCTTGTGCCACCACTGCGGCATCACTGCTGGAGGGTGACTTTGGAAAGGACGTGGGGTCCTAGGGCCAGCACCTCTGGGCTACCCACCAACCAGGGAACTGCTGGGGTGGAGAGCCAGTGGGGCTGAGGCAGGGACCGGGTGGGTCCTGCAGCGCCTCACCGCTCCAGCTGAAGCTGCTCCTCGTACACAGTGGCTTGGGGAGGCGGGTGGGCGCCAGGCCGAGAGCTGGTTAGGGCTTCCCAGACGGTCACCTGCAGCAGCCAAAGTCCAAAGCTGTCACCTCAGCCCTGTGGCTGCAGAGGCTAGGGCCCACCCCTGCTCCAGGCCCACCTGCTCTGCCTCTGTGCCTGCCTCAAGCAGGCTCTGCTGGATGGCAAACTGGAGCAGGTCATCGTCTTCGTCTCGAAGAGGCTCACTGCGCTCAGCACCCAGCACGCTGTACCCCTCAGGGATCTCAAACACAGTGGGGTCCACCTCACACGCAAAGGGACCCCCTGGGAGGCAGCAGAGGGACCACGCTCAGCCCCAGGCCTCAGCCCCCGACAGCTGCGCAGCCTCCCTCTGTCCCCAGGGGCGCACCTGAAGTGGCAAGGGCAGAGCTGGGGGCGGGCACCCATACTGAGCTCAGGGGCTCATCACAGCCACACAAGTTGCTGAAGGTGATGCGGGCATTGAGCACGTGGAAGAGGGGGATCTCTGTGGAGAGAGCCGGGCCTGAGCCACCTGAGCCCTACAGGCCCCTTCCCTGGGCATCCCAACCCACTGCCTCAGGCTGACCCTCACCAATCTTAACGGGGAAGCCAGGGGGGAGGCGCAGGGTGATGAAGTCACGCAGCTTGGCAAAGTGAGCATTGCTGATGGCCATCAGGTCAATGATGGGTGTCACTTGGTCACCCAAGGAGAGCGGGTGCTCCTCACTCAGCCACAGTGTTGCCTTGAACCTGCCCAGCCAACCACAGCACCTGGGTCAGGACCCTCCGATAGCCTCCTCATGGAGGCCCATCACCTCTGGCCGCCTGCTGGGGTACCCTGGTCCCTGCTCAGCCACCCCTGCCTGTCTCCCCCAGTGACTGGAGTCCTGCCCTGTATGGCTGGAGTTGCCCAGACCTTGGACCCACACTGGTGGTCATGAGAGTTTTGTGTCCACTTATCTGGTGTAAATGAGGATAGCACAGGCCACGGGGGGCCATTTTACATGCCTCACCCGCAGCCTCATCCCTACACAGAGGTGGCTGGGATTGCACACTCTGGTGTACAGCACTGCCCTGGGGCCAGGACTGCAGAGGCCTGGATCCCAGCCTGGCTGAGAGGACCCACATGAGACGGACAGTGCCAGGCCTGCTGTTGAGACTGATGACTGGGCTGGGGATGTGAGTAGTGTGCCATTCCTGCCTGGCAACCGCAAAGTCCTAGGTTTGATCCCCAGTATGACAAAATTTAAAAATAATAAAAATAAAATAAAATAAAAGACTGCTGATCATAGGTCCTTGATAGATGGGTGAGAAAATGTGATTTCCTTTCACTGAAGAGGAAATTAGATTCCAGGAAAGGAAAATATTTCCTCTGGCCACACAGGCCAGGACAGCAGAGCTCTAAGCCCTCCCTTTCTGGCTTGCCTGGCCCCTAACACATGCTCAGTACATTAGAACACAATACAGGGTGGTGCTACCCATTCCTTCATTCATTCACTCACTAGTTCATCCAAGAATTCTGACCAATTATCTGGTCTTGGTGCATGCTAGGTACTCAGGACCATGGATAGAACACATGGCTCCTGCCCAAGCCTGTTGGAAAAGCAGGTTCCTCACTGTGACAGGAGCCTGCAAAGGGTCAGGGGAGGTGGATGGGTCCCTGTCCCTAGGGAAGTCCCCAGCCAGCCCCCAGATCTCACCTCTGTACTTTGCTGGACATCTCAATGGGACGGCCGATGTTTCTCGACTCCAGGCTGAAGCTGGGGTCAAAGTATTCCTCTGGGGAAATGGCTGTGGGGTTGGTAGGGCTGGGTGCCTGCTGCACGGGAGCCTGGATGGGTCCCAGGACCACTCTTAGCCTCAGGATGGACAGATGGTGCCCTGCCCACCCACTGGCCCGGCCCTCCCCAGCCCCGGCTCACCCCACTGTGGGAGGAGTGCTGCTGGGCCATCCCCAGGAAGGACTGGAATGGAGTCTTCCCCCCTGAGGAGAAGGGAGGGGCTGTGAGGGGACTGGGGGCCCCTGCCCAGCCTGCCCCACCCTGTCCCCCATCTGGGAGCCTCCTGCCAGGTTGGAGGTGCAAAGAGCATGGGGAGGCTCCCAGCTTGCCGCCTACTGTAGCTGGACCCCAGACCACAAATCACTGGGCCGCAGGCAGGCGCACCTGGGTTTACCTTTGCTCCTCGACTTGTCCTGATCAGAAAGGTGCTCTGTGCGTGTGCGTGTCACCAGCTCCACATTGGTGGCACTGTATACCTGGGGAGGGACATGGAATGCTGGGGATTGAGAGCCTGTACCTCATACTCAGCCTCACCAGCACAGGACCCAAGTCCTCCTGTCCCCGGAGACATATGAGACTTCTCCCCAGCTCCAGGAGAGGGCAGGGTCTGAACCCCAGGAGTCTGCCAATGAGCAGATGGGGCCCAGGGGCCAATAGGCAAATGTGCCAGAGTTCCCCTGGGTGCATGGGGCTACACCTCTCCCTCCATGCTGGGAGTGGGTGTGGAAAGGAGCTGAACGCCTGGGCTTCACCTGCTACCCCAGCCCCCACCACTGGCCTCTCCTGCCTTGGCCTCGTAGCCGCTGACAGTCTCCATCTTCTCAGACCGCCATCCCCAGATACCGCACTTGTTCCTGCGATAGACCAAACAGGAGCTGGTGAGGGCGGGCACTGTCCACCACCTGGCCAACGCCCCCTCTGCAAGCGAACTCTGGCTGCCCACCCCTCAGTGTCCCTTCTCACTGGGGGACACAGAAGGGCCTTGGGGAGGGGCCGTCTGAACAAGGGCTGGGGCCTAGATGATACTGAGGAATCATTGCCAGCTTTATTAAACGTGATAATGGTGCCTGGGCTGGACTGAGAAACATCTTTCTCTGTCAGAGTGACGTGTAGAAACATTTACTGTTGACAGGATATGACAACTGGGACGTGCTTTAAAATACTCGAGGGGGGAAAAGAAAAAGGGGAGGAACAATAGATTCCATAAGACTAGTAAAACATTGATAAACATTGAAGCTGAGGGATGATGACTAAGTATGATATTAGTTCTTCTTTCATGTATGATTGAATTTTCTTATTTTAATTTTCATAGTGCTTGGGATAGAATCTAGGGCCTTGTGTGTGCTAGGTAAGAGGTTGACCACAGAGTAACATCCCTAGCCTATTGGAAATTTTCCACAACAAAACATTAGAAGTATGTCTGATTCAAAATAACAGCTGAAGACTTCCAAATCCCACTTTGACTACTGAACAGAGCAAGCAGACAAAAGACCAAAGAAATAGAAAAAATGAACAACAGCACAAACTAGACTTTACAGATATTCTGAGAACACACCACCCAATAACAAAAGAACATAATTCTTCCCAAGCACACATGGGACATTTTTGGGGATAGACCATATGCTAGGCCATAAAAGAACCTCAGTCGAATTCAAAGGACAGAAGGCTCACAAAGTATGTTTTCCAACCACAATGGAATGAAATTAGAAAAAAGAAAAATTCTTAGGAACTCACAAATGTGAGGATAGTAAACAATATACTCCTAAATAGCCAGTGGTTCAAAAAATCCATCAAAAAGGAAATCAGAAACTATTGGGCCAGAGATTTAGCTCAGTGGTTCCAGCGCCTGCCTTGTAAGTGCAAGGTTCTGAGTTCAATCCTCATTAACCACATACAACAAACAATGCTGGGTGTGGTGACTCACATCCACCAGCAATCAGTACCACCTACCACAGTGCCAGGCGTGGTGGCTCACACCTGTAATCCCAGCACTCAGGAGGAAGAGACAGGAGGATTGCTGAGTTTGAGGCTTGCCTGGGCTACATAGTGAGCTCAGGCCCAGCCGGGACTACAAAGCAAGACCCTGTCTCAAAAAAAAAAAAAATACTCAGATGAATAGAAACGAAAATGCAGGAATGGGGATTTAGCTCAGTGGTTCTGCCACCTGTCTTGCAAGCTCAAGGTTCCAAGTTTGATTTGGGAAAGAGAGAGAGAGAGAGAGAGGGAGAGAGAGAGAGAGAGAGAGAGAGAGAGAGAGAGAG
>PVIC010045273.1:0-14667 GCA_004025085.1 Thryonomys swinderianus
CTCTCTCTCTCTCTCTCTCTCTTCTTTCCCTGGGAATGAACTTACAGCCTTGTACTTACAAGGCAGGCAGTAGCACATTGAGCTAAATCCCCAGCCTTGGAGAAGTGTTTCTTTTGGGTCTGTCTTGGAACATCTTATTAAAATGCACAAGCATTTATTGAGAGCCTGTTTGTTTTAACTGGCAAATATATTTGTAACCTGGAAGAGAAATAGGTACAGGAGCTGTGAAATGGGTACAGGATGGGTGCATTGGGGTTCCAGTGGGGACTTCCTGAATCTGGGGGACAGCCTGAGGGCTCATGTATTGGGAAAATAGTACTGAGAATGTCACTGGGGACAAGTTGTAGTTTTAAGATTCTTTTATTGGAAGGAACATAAACTTGGTATAATTTGGTTCAGGAAAGATGGAATTTTTGGAAAAAGATCCCAGGATACTTTAGGAAAGTCAGAGGGGAAGTGGAGCTCTGGAGAGGAACTGCATACTTTATTCTATCAAAATGTTAGTAGTGATCTAGGTATGGTGGTACACACTTGTAATCTCAGTACTTGGGAAGCTGAGGCAGAAGGATCTCCATGAGTGTGAGGCCAATCTGAACTACATAGTGAGACCTTGCCTCAGGAAAAAAAATCATCTCAGTAGCTTCTTCTCAGAGACTGGTAATCCAAATCTAGAAATTCATATAGAAATTTAGAGATAATCTTGAAAACAAAGAACAAAGTTGGAAGACTGTATTTCCAATTTCAAAACTTATTACACAGCTACAGATGGTGAAATATTGGCATGAAGATGATGTATAGAGCAGTGAAGTAGAATTCAGTTCAGAAATAAGCCCTTACATTTACATTCAAATGTTTTTCAGCAAGGGTGAAAAGATAATTCAATGAAGAAAAACAGTCTTTTCATAAATGTTGCAGGGACAACACTCTATCCATACACAAAAAAATAAAGCTGGATCCATCTCTTGTACCATATAGAACAGCTGTCTCAAAATGGATCAGAAGCCTAGTATAAGAGCTAAAATTCTAAAACTATTAGAAGAAAAAATTGTAAATCTTTGTGACTTTGGATAAGCCAAAAAAGACACTTTAAAAAGACACTGAAGACATCAAAAGCATAAAACATAACAATAAAAAGTAGAGCAAGGCATGATGGTGCATATCTGTAATCCCAGCATGTAGGAGATTGAGGCAGGAGGATCACCATGAGTTGGAGGCCAATGTGGGCTACAGAGTCAGCTCAAGGCCAGCCTGAGCTGCACAGTGAGACTCTATCTCAAAAAAAAAAAAATCAACTTTGTCAAAATTAAAGTTAAACTGCAAAGGACACTATCAAGAAAGTAAAAAGAGGGGCTGGAGATTTAGCTCAGTGGTTCCGGCACCTGCCTCGCAAGCACAAGAGATTAGTCGTCACTAGTGTGGCTCTGATAGAATAGACAGCTAAAAACCAGTGTTGCCCAGTGATGCACACCTAAAATTCCAGAATTCTGGGAGACTGAGGCAGGGGGATTGCAAGTTCAAGCTCCATCTAGGAAATTTAGTGACTTTGTGAGACCCTGCCTTGAATTGAAACATGAACAAAAGGTACCAGAGATGTAGTTTTGTGTGAAGGCCATAGGTTCAGTCCTCAGTATTGGGAAAAAACAAAACAAAACAAAGCAAATTATAACAGGAGGTTGAGGATACTGAGCAGTTGGAGCCCTCATAAATTGCTGGTGGGAATATAAAGCAGTGTAAAGCAGTGTAACTACTTTATAGAATGGCCTGACAGTGCCTCAAACAGTTAAAGCATAGAATGACCATATGACAACAATTCTACTCTTGGGTAAATAAATACCCAAGGTAAATGAAAAGATATGTTTTCCTCTTCTGGGGAAGGGTGGAGGGAGAGCCCGGCTCAGCATGTGGGCGTCCCCTTTCTGCAGCCTGTGCTGGGGCTGGCCTGTTTGCACCAGCTGAGTCATAGACCATAGCCCCAGAACATAGCCTGGGTTGGCAGGTGAGGTGTCCCGAGTTTTCTTGGGATGTCCTTGGGTAGGACCCTCAGGCTTATCCCTGGGCTTCCTGCCCTCCCTCCTCAGAGACCCCTGTTTATTGGTTAAGGAGGAGGTGTGTGCATGCATGTGTGGATGTCTGTCTATCTGACTGGTGCTTGACCCCAGCCACCTGTGATGACCATCACACGCAGGGTTGGCCCACTGAGACTGAGTCAGCATGCAGATGGTTCAAGGCAGCCTGTCTCCACTGCTGAGGACACAGCATGATACACACTCCTGTGCGGATCATGTCAGAGGGGGCCTAGAACCCACATGCCTTGTAGAGAAAAGCCCAACTTTTTAATTGATGGCCCCACTCTTGGTCCCTGGCAGTGGTGTTGTGGTTTGGAAGAAAGCATGGAGCAGGGCCAAGTCGTGACTCATTCTCAAATCTTTTCCTCAAGGGAGGGTCATGGAGGCCTGGAGGAGCCAACAGACTGGCGGGGGGGCGGCCTTTTGGTTGGCTGAGGACTCAGAATCCTGTTAGAAACAAGATGGCCGCACAGCACACAGGACGGAACAGGCAGTGTGTTTCCGCGCAGCTCCCCTGGAGGCAGTCGCTGGAGACAGTGCACGAGGGATGAGGGTTGCCACCTCTCGGAAACTTGCTTTCCCGCTCTGCACAACCTTTTACACACAGGGGTTCTGTCAGCAGTTTGTAAGAGTTGAATGAGAAGTCCGAGTGACACCTTTGTACATGTCCTTCCTGTGGTTCTCTTGAACTTGGCTGGCCACATTCTCCTGTGAGGGGGTCAGAGAGGAGTCAGGGCCCGGGAACAAATGTTTGTCTCTAGTTTTCCAGCCTTCTTTTCTGAAAGATCAATTCTCCACACTTTCACACTTCACCATCCTTCAATTCCAACTTAATGGCTCTTTTTATGTATTAGTTGAGGGCTTGATCACTCATTCATTTCTCTACCGCTGGTCACTAGGTCTTTGTTTACAAGAGCCCTCAAGGCACCACAAAGATGTTCTAGAACCTTCTGGGGCTGACTCATCTTAGTCAGCGCTTCTCCTACACACTTAGGGGATCTTTGCTGGGGTTGTCAAGGACATGGGGACATGAGAGGAGATGCCTGAGTCAGTTCAAGTAGCATTTACCTACATTCCTAGTCCAGTGACAGGCCAGGGGCTGGAGGAGAGGGTGAGGACACAGATGAAAAAGAGTCTCTGCCAGGACATCTTCCAGCCCCAGGGGAGACAGACAGACACACAGATAGATGGTTGCCATGGAATGTGACAAGTGCTAAATGCCATCTCCTCCTGGAAACCTGGAGGTGCCTGAGCTGTCTCCAAGTGTGTATAAGGTCAGCTGCAGGAGAGAAAAGCTCCAACCAGCAGCTGCCATGCACCCTGCATGAAGGCAGCTTGGCTGGGAGGACTGGGAGCCATTTTTCTTTTACACAGAGAATAGGAGTGGGGTGGGGATGGCAGGCAGGGCCACATTGAGGAGCGGTAGTTGGGTTGGGTAGGGGGCTGGGTTGCTGGATGGGCTTTTGGCCAAGGGAATGAATCATCTGACTTGAGTCACTGCAGGGGCCGGAGAAGATGTAGGGAGGACAGGGTAGAGCTGGAAGGAGTATATGAATGGGGCCTGGGGATGCTGGTCCCATTCCCCATTCACAGAGATGGACAACTTGGGAGTCAGGGCAGTTCAGTGGGGAGAAGGAGGGAGCAGGCCTTGAGTATAAACTTCCCTCCACTTCCCACTCTCCCTATTGTGTGGCTATTGTAGATTCTGAAGTTTATACAGGGGCAGAAGTGGACAGGAGAGGACGAGAGTCCAGAGGGTGGGGGAGCCTGTCTGTGGAGGGTGGGTAATGAGCTGTGCCCTCTCCTTGGCCCTGCAGGTGGGTACAGCTGGGGGCCCTGACTCTCCCCCTCCTCCTCGAGTCTTAGAGTGCTTTTGCCAGGTGGGCACAGGGGAGTCCTGCTGCCTGGTGATGACAGTTGACGCAAGAGCAGGCAGGGGAAGCCCTGTTGAGAATATGCTCCAGGAGGCCGGGGAGTGTGCCTGGTTCTGTGCCACTATCCAGCTGGCACTGAAAATTTCTTCAGGGTAGGCTGAGTTGTGTTGTGTGTGTGTGTGTGTGTGTGTGTGTGGGCGTGTGTGCACACTCACCCATGCAGGTGGACATGAGCTTCAAGGGCCCGTGTGGGTGCCTGTGTGGTGCCTTTTTTGGCTTTAGCAAGTTCCTATGGTAACCACGAACATGTCTGTTTTGGGATCTGGAGTCTGGGGCGTGAGTGGCTACAGGGAGAAGCACGGCAGGCGGGCGCATAGCTGGCAATTGGGCTGTGGCCTGATTTCATTGCCAGGCACTGGGGACGCACCTGGAGGGTGGCATTTGCCAGACGGCGAGGTCTGCAAACTCCAGAGACCCGTGTGTCCCTGGCCTTTATCCCGGCCTAATCCGCCATGCCCAGGAAGCCCTGGTGAGTCCCTGTTCTGATTTCTTGGTGGGCAGACAGCTGCCTGGGACTTGGCCAGCTCTGCTGGGTGTCTGTTGATTGGCAGGCAAGGAGCAGCCGGCAGGGCAGAGCCTAGGGAGTGGGCTCTTCTGAGACGGGAGTGGGCCGGTGGGCCGGAGGCCTCTGCTTGCTCCTGGAGCCCTGTGAGGGTGTCCACGGGGTGGCGGAGCTGTGTTCTCCCAGGGCAAAGGGCAAGTGCGGGAGAGGGGAACCAGGGGGCGCAGCCTGTGGCCCACAGCCTAGGCCCAGCCATCCTGGGGCTCCCATACCAGTCGGTTCCCTGTGTCTTGGGGACCCTTAGATCTCTGGCCACACCCTTGTGCTTCCTTCCAGGTCTCCCAGGCCCAGAGCCTGGTCAGAGTCCTATGGGAGAGGAGGCTGGAGGACTCTGGCCTGCTCACAGGGGCTGGGAAGAATTGCTGCTACTGGGCTTTGGGGAAAGGCCTAGACTCCCCCAGATTGTGCCTCCTGTGTACTTCCTGTCTGCACAGTCGGGACAGTCTGGTAATGTCCCTTCCATGGAAATCTTGACAACTAACTCAATAATTCAAGAAACAACTGTGTGGCCTAACTCGAGGCTGAATTTGCCCACGTGCCATCCCCCTAAGGCTCAGCTCATCTTTCTCTGCAGCTGGCTCCCAGATCGCTCTCCCCGTCACCTCTTCCCTGACTGCTCTCAGCCCTTTCAGGCGCTGTCTGCTCCTTCCCGGTTCTCTTCCCAGACTGTGCCCCCTCTCAATTAACCTTTCCTCTCTCTCAGATCTAGCTCTTCCTCTGTCACTGGGTTGAGAAGCCTGTGAGTCATGGTGGGGGGGGTTGGTCCTCCTGCCTCCTGGTTCAGGGCCATTATCTCCTGCTCCAGACGGTGACAAAGGCCTCTAATTACCCTCCCCCTCTGGCCTCTGCCAGTTCTAACTAATTTGTCATCCTGAAAGCTGGCTCCAGCTCTGTTCTTCTGCTCCTAGGAATCTGATTCATGGCAGACCTCTTGAGTGCTGATCACACATGGGCTTGTTCCCGGGATGCTGGAGTGGGGACAGCTACCGCCTGTGCCAGGGGTGCCAGGCAGTCCAGGTTGTGGGCACCTCCCAAGGACCTCTCGTAATGGCATGAGCACCCATTGTCTTTGGGTTCACAGTGAATACTTTGATCCCTGCTCTTTTCTCCAAGGCATTGGTCCCCAGACTTCCTTGCACTTGGTATAACCTGGTGGAGGGAGGCTTATAAACATCCAGAAAGCCAGATTTTACCCAGTTCCAGTGAAATGGGTGCATCGGATCCAGCAGCTGTACTTTGTAGATCCCCAGGTGATTCCAGTGTGCTGTAAAGTCGGAGAGCCATGGTCCAAAGGGACAAACAAGTGCGGTGTTTATTGATGGGTCAGCTGGGGTTCTGGGTGGTAAGAGTTGGTCCTGGCCAGGTTCGTATGGCCATTATGGGCTGGACGATCCTATGTTGCTCTGTACATTTTAGCATGTTTACCAGCATGTCTGGCTTCCACTCAGATGCTAACATCTCATCTCCTAGTGGTGATAATGAAAGAAGTCTCCTGATGTTACTGAACTTCCAGGACAGTAACATCCTGTGTGTGTGTGTGTGTGTGTGTGTGTGTGTGTATGATACTGATGTTGGGACTTGAACCTGGACTGTTGCACTGAGCTACATCTCTAAACCTTTCAACATTTTGAAACAGGGTCTTGCTAAGTTGCTAGGTTGTCCAGGCTGGGCTTGAACTTGTGAGTCCCTTGCCTTCACCTGAGTGCCATGACTACAGGCCTATGGCACCTAGCCCAACGAAAAGCCTTTGTAGCATTCTCAGATACGCCCAGAGGAAAAGTTTACCAACCAGCCAGTCTCGACTTAGTGGTTGCTCTGTGGGCTGTGGAGTCAGGCAGCCTCTGTTAAAGCCCGACTAACTGAAGGCAAGTTATTTCACCTCTCTGTGCTAAGCCAGTTTTGTTTTGTGCTCTTGAAACTGAGCCTCCCCTTCACCTTTAGCTGGAGCAAGAGGGTAGCCCTTGCCCCTGTGGCCTGGCGCTGTGGTCCTCGCCTGTGCTGCTCGGCTTGCACGAGACGCCTTTCCTTCTTCCCCCCTCCCTTCCAGGACCAGCTCTATGGGCTCCCTCCATGCACACCCTGCACTGCCTTCTTCCAGCTCCTGGGGCAGCAAGAACTCCAGGGCTTGTGGTCGCTTCGCTGCTGCAGAGCTTGATTTCTGCCTGTATTCCTCTCCCCTGTGGGAAGTCTGAGTCTTTGGGAGCCTCTCTCTCTCCCGTGCTGTTTGTCACTTAGGTGAGGTGACTGTTCCCTCCCTGCCTCCGGCTGGTCTGTAAACCAGCAGGTTACCGCAGTGTGAACCCTCCACCCCATGCCCAGCTCATTCTGAGAGGGTGGAGTGGGCGGAAATCCGTGCCTGGCAGGCCACAAAGCCACATAACTGACTTTTCGGGCCCTGCCCTGGGGGAGGTGTGTGACGGCAGCCACCATCCCTTTCCTGGGTGGTTTGCTGCTCACAGACCTGTTTGGAAATGAGGGGCTTCAAGCTCAGGACTTTCCCAGGCCCAGTTCTGAGCTCAGGAGCATGACTCAGGAGGAGGAATTCTCCCTCCCCCGCCATAACCTGGGGACTGTCAGCCAGCTGGATTCACGGCTGCCTGTGCTTGGTAGTGCAGACCTGTCCATGGCTCTGGTTTAAAATACAGCTTTTGGGCCCACTTGAGGGATTCTGCTTCATGAGGCCCGGGTGGGGCCCAGGAAACCTGTGTATTAGGGCCGGGGGTGGCGCTTCTGACATAGCTGGGCTGCAGCTGCTGGGAACCAGTCTATTTTAAGCACTCTTCCCCACCACGAAGATTCACTAGTTGGGTTTCTGTGCCAACTAGCTGGGTGACCTTGGGCAAGCCACACAGCCTTTCTGTGCCCTGGTTTCTTTACCCGGGAAGAACACTAGCATCTGTACCTGGGTGCTGTTGTTGTGAGGTTTAAAAGAGATAATGCAGGAGGAGTGTGAGCACAGGGTGTGTGGTGAGTGCTGCCTCCCACAGTGTCCCTGACGTGATCGTTGACACTCCTGGGCTACAGGACGTTCCCACAGGGCACCAGCGGGCTTGTGCATCCGTGTGGGTAAATTCCATGCAGGAACGATGTGCACCCAGACCCAGGCCTGCCTTCTGAGGACAGACGTGTGCATGTGTGTGGAGCAGTCACAGGAGAGGCGTGGAAACCAGGGCAGATACACATGTACACAGACCTGGATGGGTGGGGCTTCTCTTTGACTCACATGCTGGTATTATTCCTGGAGTTAACAGCACCTGGGCTGAGCTCTGGGAGCCCAAGGTGCCCCGTGTTTCCATAACAACCGCTGTGCAGTAAAAACAGGAGGAGGAGGGAGAGATAGAAAATCCTGAGCTAGTTTCTAGCTTCCAGGGACAACCTCCCTGCCGAGGGTCTTGTATCCTCATTGTCCACAGGAGGCTCTTTTTGACAAACCTCTGGTACTCAAGTTCCAAAATGAATAGTTGTTCACTTTTGTGTGTGAGGGGGTGGGGGCTGGAGTTGGACCCCTGGCCTTGAACAGGCTAGGTAAGCACTCTACCACTGAGATGCAACTCCACCTGAGGGCTGGTAACATTTTATCTCATTTTCACCAAATTTAAAAATTGTGTTAAAATACATGTAATGGAAAGTTGGCCATTGTCACTGTCCATATCTAAAACCTTTTTGTTAGCCTGGACCAAGATTCTGTGCTCATTAAGCACTAGCTTTCCACTTCCTCTTCTCTCGGCCCTTGGCAACCACCACTCTACTTTCTGTTTCTATTGATTACTCTGTGACCTTTATATAAGTGAAAACATATAGGAATTGTGCTTTCATATTTGGCAATTTCACTTACCATAATGTCTTCAAGATTCACATAGTGTAGCATGTTTTAGAATTTCTTCCTTTTTAAAGCTCCATGATAATCTGTTGTGCACATAAATTTTGTTTAGCCATTCATCTACCAGTGTGGACACCTGCCTGTTGTGGATAGTGCTGCTGTGAACTGGTGTGCAAATGCCTTTGGATTCCTTTGGGTTTATACCCATGGGAGACCCTGTACCCAGGAGTGAAATTGCTCAATCATATGGTGTTATGGTTTAGATCTAGAGTATTCTCCTAAAGCCTTATCTATTCAGAATTAGGGTTCTGGAAGATGATTAGATCATGGGGATGCTACAGTTGCCAGTGGATTGATCTGCTGATGAGTTTATGGCTAGATATGCTGTTAGGAGATGGGGCCTGACTGAAAAAGTGTGTCACTGGAGGGTGTGCAGATAAACCTTTGGAAGGTGTATTTCTCTTTCTTGCTCCTTCTTTCTCTACTTTCTGGTCATGGCTGAACAACTTTTATCTGCCGTTACCATTGACCATGCTGTTTTTGCCTTGAAACCAAGCAACCAGGGTCTGAAATCATTGGAAACTGTGCTAAATAAACTTTTTTTTGAGACAGGGTCTGGCTTTGTAGTTCAGGCTGGCCCTGAGCTCACTACGTAGCCCAGACAAGCCTCGAACTTAGCAATCCTTTTGCCTTTGTCTCCTGAGTGCTGGAATTACAGGTGTGAGCCACCACACCTGGCACTGCGGTATGTGGTACTGATTGCTGGTGGGCATGGTAAGGTGTTGTTGTATGTGGTTACCAGGGATCAATCCAGGGACTTTGTGCTTGCTAGGCAGGCACTGGAACCACTGAGCTAAATCTCCGGCCCAACCTATTCTTTTTAATATTGTGAGTGTTGAGCATTGTGTATCTATGATGGGGGAAGCTGACTAATACAGAATATTATCTGCTCCATTGGAGAAATGGAATTATTGTCACGACTATACCTGACCATGTGGTTTAGAGGCCTTTGGAATTGATTTGTGGGAAGAGTTTGGGAAGCTTTGGAGATGTGGGCTAAAGAAACCCTAGAATGCTGTAAGCTACGCTTGATGGATGATTCTGGTTGGAGCTCAGAAGACCAGAATGCTAGTAGGAATATGAACAGGCAAGGCTCACAATGTGTCAGTTGGAAATAAGAACTATTAGAAACCATACTAGAGGACAGGCATGTTTCACTCTAACAAATAATTTGTCTATGTTTTGTCCATGTGCTAAAACTTTGTGTAAAGCTGAGTTTAAAGGTAATGTACTAATTTGTCTGGTGGAGGAAATTTTAAAAAAGCCCAATATTCAGGCTGTGGAATGGGTACTATTATATGATTTAGCTATATTTATGGTGGGAATCAGAGTCAAAATGTAGGGCAGAAAAAATTGAAAAACAAAGCTTGACCAGACAGGAAGCATATATAAAGTTGGGGCCAAAGAGCACATGGTTCCTGAAAATGTTAGCATTAAAAAGAAGTAAATTAGGGTCAGAGATTTAGCTCAGTGGTTCCAGTGCCTGCCTCACAAGCGCAAGGCCCTGAGTTCAATCTCTGGTAACTACATACAGTGCTGGGCATGGTGACTCATGCCCATCAGCAATCACATACCACAGTGCCAGGTGTGGTGGCTCAAGCCTGTAATCCCAGCACTCTGGAGGCAGAGGCAGGAGGATTGCTGAGTTCAAGGCTTGCCTGGGCTGCATGGTGAGCTGAGGGCCAGCCTGAACTACAAAGCGAGACCCTGTCTCAAAAAAAAAAAAAAAAAAAAAAAAGAAATAAAGTATTTTGCATCAGGAAAGTAGGCAAGATATCTTAAGGGTATCTCAGGAAATGGCCCAGTCCTACTTCCTGGAAAACACGTGGGTAGAAAAGGGTAAACTCTTTTAGAAGACTTTGAGAAGTGCACCAAGATACCTTACTCATTCAGGGCTGCCTAGGGAGCTTCCCTGAGTGCAACCCTCCAGGTGATCAGAGGCAGCTGCAGCCATGCTCCAAGCAGGCCAGGCTACTGCTCCAGCTAGCTGTAAACCTTGGCATCATCCATGTGGTGCACATTTTTTAAGTATGCAGAATGCAGGAGTTATGGGATCATGAAGGCTTCTGCCCAGATTTCAGAAGAAGGCCTAGGAGGCAAGGCAAAAATGTATGGCAAGATTAGAGTTCCTGCTGGAAATCCCTGAAAGCATGTTGCTTGAAACTCTGAGAATGAAGTCCAAGGTGGAGTCAAGACTCCAGGGAGTTAGAGATGTCAGGAACATGGAATGTTTGCCCTAGAAAACTGCATACTCCAGGTGGAGCTAGCCAAAGGAGAGGGCATGTGGGCTGCATCCAGCAAGGCCGTAGGATTGGGGCTACCTAAGCCCTTTGGAGCTCACAATTCACTATTACCTACCTTGGGTGCTAAACACAGAGCTATAGGATTTAATGTTTGCCCTGCTGGGTTTTGGTCTTGCTTTGGTCCCATTCCTTCCTACCCTACTCTTTTTAGAGTTGGAATATTTGCCCTGTGCTAGTGCATGTTGGAAATATTTAACTTTCTTTGATTTTTTTACAAGGGCTCATGGCTTTGAGTCTTAGAGGAGACTTTGAATTTGGACTTTTCAACAATGTTGAAACTGTTAAGTCTTTGTGACTCTTAGAGATGGACTAAATACATTTTACATAATGCACTGGACATGATCCTTTCAGGGTCCAGAGGTAGAATGTTTTGGTTTAGATCTAGAAGGTTTCCAAAAGTTTCATGTGTTTGGAGGTAGATCTTTCGGAAGGTGATTGGATCATGGAGATTGATCCACTGATGAGTTCACAGCTAAGTGTGGGGCTTGCTTGAAAGAAGTGTGTCACTGAAGGCGTACCTTTGGATTGTATATCGCCCACCCTGGATTTTCCTCTGTTTCCTTGCTTCCTGGAAGCCATGGATTGAGCAGTTTTTCTTGACTATGTCCTTCCATCATGTTTTTTCCTTGGAGCCAGCTGACTGTGGACTGTGGTTCAGACTGTAGACTGAACCTTCTGAAACCGTGAATCAAAATAACCCTCTTTAAGTTGTGGGTATCAAGTGTTTTGCCCTGGTAATGGGGAAGAGATACAAATGAAAAAAACCAACAAGAATCATTCATTTATGCACAAATGGATACACCTGGAGGACACACTAATAAGTGAAATAAATAGATCACAGATATGCAAATACCAGATCTGTTCTTTGGTATGAGAACCTATAGATGTAAATGAGTTTTAGAATGTATGATAGTTTTTGCAAAATAGGAAATATCCAAAGGGAATTTGGTGTGGGAACGTTATGAGGGGAAGGAATAAATATGATTCCAAAGGAAAATAAAAGAGCATGTATATAAGGGGTGGGGGGTTGCAGGTGGGTAGAGATGTGGGTAAAAATGAGAATTAACTTGTGTCATATACAGGTACAAATTCCCCAATGTTATGTGTGATTGTGAGCTGTATATAAAATGCACCAATAAAGAATTCAATTTAAAAAAATGAAAAAAACAGAAGTAAAACTTATGTACATGGGAGGGGTGGAGGGATTGTAAGGAGGCAAGGGGAATGGGAAAAATGAGAATCAAGATACATCATGTATGGGTACAAATTCTCAATGATTAGTGTGATCATAATGTATACCTAAAGTGTACCAATAAACTGATTACAAGGTAAAGTATATAGGAGGATATGCATAAATTGCATGCAAATTCTATATCATTTTATATAAGAGATGTGAGTTCCCTCTGATATTGATATGTGGAGGTAGGTACTTGAATTAATCCTTTCAAAATATTAAAGGACAAGTATGTGAACTCACATACATGACATCTTTGAATTTGTTTGATATGGTGTTCTGGTTCCAGACAGTCTGTGTTCGGATCTTGACTGTCACCAGCCCCAGGTCTTTAGGCAGTTTATTTAATCTCACTGTGCCTCAGTTTCTGCATCTGAAAAATGAGATTAGTAGTGAATGTTAAACTTTTCTTGTCGTGTTATTTTGGGCACTGACTGAGCTTATACACGTCCAGTGGTTAGAACAACGCGGGGTTATCGTGTGCACCAGATGTGTTGGTTGATTTTTCCTGTGTACAAGTGAGAGGCCCCCAGGGGAGGGACTGGGGGTGGAGCAGCTCTATGAGGTGTTGCTGGAGAGCCCCCAAGAGAGGTTTTACCACCAAAGAGCCCACGAGTCCTGGTCCCCACATCCTGCTATTTTTAATGTTCACATCAATTTGACAAAAGGACATTTTGTCTTATTTTATTTATGCTACAGACATTAATATAATTCTGAATACATGAAAACTCTTCTGGCCCAAGCAGCAAAGCACAATGTTGGTCCCTCCTTTGAGTCTTTTCTTCAGGCCTGGGGGCAGTTTTCTTATGTTCTTTTTTTTCTGAGCTACATCACAAATGAGTTCCCATATTGGCACAATTGGATTTTTTTCCCCTTTTCAAAAGTAACATTTTTCCTGATCATAAAAATAGCTCACGCTTACTGTAGGCATTTTAGAAAGTGTATACAAATGTTAAGATGAGAAATAAAAATAACTCATGACCCACCACCCAAGATGCTATCTTTTTTTTATTCATTAAGTTTATTGGTACATTTTAGGTCTACATTATGGTCACATACGGATTTCTTTACAGTTTGTTTTTTGGTTTCTTTCTTAACTTTCTTCTATTTTGATTGTTATTATTTTGTGATGCTGGTGATAGAACCTAGAACACTCTACTATTGGGCTACATCCCCAGACCCTTTTATTACTTATTTTGAGACAGAATCTTGCCCAGGCTGGCCTTGAATTTGTGATCACCCTGCCTAAGTCCCAGTAGCTGGGATTACAGATGTGTGTCACTTTGCTTGGATTTATCCCCTTTTTACTTTTTTTTTTAAGTTTTTTTTTGAGACAGGGTCTTGATTTACAGCTGAGGCTGGCCCTGAGCTCACTATGTAGCCCAGGCAAGCCTAGAACCCAGTAATCCTCTTGCCTCTGCCTCCTGAGTACTGGAATTACACGCGTGAGCACCACACCCAGCATTGTGATATGTGGTATTGAGGATGGAATTTGGGACCTTGCACTTGCCAGGCAGATGCTAGAACCACTGAGCTAAATCACCAGCCCTATCTTCTTTTTAACATTTAATATATAAAGACTTTTTTTCAACATTATGTGTTCTTTCTGTGTGTTTTCAGTACTGGGAATTGAACCCAGGGCCTCATAAGTGCTAGACATGCTCTACCATTGAGCTACACCCTAGCCTAATATTAATTATTCTTTAAATTTATGATTTAAAATGTCACTTACTATCATATCATTATGTTTCATAATTTATTTTGCCCTTGTGCTCGCTTCGGCAGCACATATATTTTGCCCTTAATTTAGATTGTTTTAAATTTCTGACTATTAAATAATATAAAATAAGACCTTAAATATATATATCTATGATTATTTTCTTTGGTTAGCTATGACTGACCTTTTTTATTCTTCCCAGTGCTGGGAATTGATCTTGTGATCTTGAGCATGCTACACAATGACTTTACCACCAAGTTACACCCAAGCCTTATTTTTCCTTTTTCCTTCCCACTCTTCCTTCCTTCCTTTTTCTGAAAATGTCTTAATGACTGTTGGCCATGTTGATTTGTTAGTGATCTTTTTGTATTAAGGCTATTGGCCTTTTGTTGTTCAGATTCCTATTTCCAAATGGTCTTTGGTATGTCTTGTATCTAGATGTCCCCCCCAAAGCCTCATGTGGTCATAGGAGTTTTCTTTTTTTTTGAGACAGGGTCTCGCTTTGTAGTTCAGGCTAGCTCTGAGCTCACTATGTAGCCTAGGTAAGCCTTGAACTCAGCAATCCTTCTGTCTCTGCCTCCTGAGTGCTGGGATTACAGGTGTGAGCCACCACGCCCGGTGGTCATAGGAGTTTTGAAGGTGGCTGGATTAGGGTGTGTGATGCTGGGATTAAAGATGTGATTCTAGGGGTCTGAGGATTTAGCTTAGTGGTTCTGGCATCTGCCTAGCAAGCCCAAGGTCCCTGGTTCGATCCCCAGTAACCACATACAATACCTTACCACGCGCACCAGCAATACACACCACAATTCCGGGTGTGGTGGCTCTTGCCTGTAATCCCAGTACTCGGGAGGCAGAGGCAGGAGGACTGGTGATTTGGAGGCTTGCCTGCGCTATATAGTGAGCTCAGGACCAGCCTGAGCTATAACGTGAGACCCTGTCTCAAAAAAAAAAAAAAAAAAAAAAAAAAAAAA
>PVIC010045274.1:0-14670 GCA_004025085.1 Thryonomys swinderianus
CATATTCCTAAGTTTTATTCTAGTAATAGTTCTAAAATTAGATTGCTTAATAACAATAATGAATGTGTCATTCTTCTAAATAGAGTTTAGTAATCTTAAAACTGATAGCAGGCTAATTTAAGAGCTGCACTGCATTGTAAATTTGGAAGCTATCCCCAGCCAATCACATGGTACTAACTTAATCTTTCTTCCTCAGGACAGTATATTCCTTCCTCTTGACCCAGACCCTTCTTTTCCAGGATGCTGATTTGCATGGATGGCAGCCAGGTCCACTGCCCTGAGTGGCCTGCAGAGGACCGTGGGTGGAATTGAATTGACCCCCTTCTGCAGAGCATCCTGTACGTCAGACTATTGTCCTCCACAGTGTTTGTGTGTGACAGAGTCATGTTGGGGTGGGATTTGGTGCACTGCCTGAGCTGAAAGAAAACTTCTTTCATCCAACTACCTGCAGGTTACCAGCTGGAAGAGGGGACAGAAGCAAAATATTGAATTTATGTCAGAACAGGAAAAGGAAAGAAAATGTTGGCACCCAACTGGTTAAAAGAAATGGGAAAACAAACACGTTGTTATGGATTCTGGGAGAAAAAAAAAAACATTAAAAACTCATGATGTGATTGAAATGGAAGGCTAAGAGTAGATTATTTTTTAAAGAAACACACTTCTGTTTTTATGATATATGTATCAAGGTCTACACATTTGCAAATAAAAATATATTCCAATCCTCTCAGATGTGAAAAGAATACAGGAGGCAGGCATTGTGTGCATTTTCACGAGACAAAATTGCTGTCAACATGAGACTCTTCATCCCACACTCCCCACTGAGCCAGGCGTAGACCCACCACTCCCTGAGACCTGGTGTCCTGCCTAAAAGAACTGAGCCTCAGACAGGTCACAGTCACTGGGAGTCAGGTGCCTCGTTGCTCCTCGTGCACTCTTCAGCCCATAAGGTGAGCCTCTCCCTCTCTGGAAATCGGATAGACATGGCAGAGAAGGATGGCCCAAGCTCACGCTCCACACAGGCTCCTGGGCAGCAGCAGGTAATGGAAATGGCCAAAGTTGAGAGTCCAAGCGTGAGGCTAAGATCTGCCTCTCAGTAACCCTGTGGTTCCACGCAGCTCACCCCAGGCAGCGTGTCATCCCTCCTAGGCAGCATGTGACTTGAAAATTCCAGCGGTCTTCTCCAAAGATTTTGCAAGAATTGGGCAACGGGAAGTACACAGAATATTCTGCAAACAGTTCTTTGTTGCAAACACAGCATGCTGCTGTGATGAGGATGAGGATGAATATTTCACCAATTTTTTCTTCCTTTTTGTGGCACATAATGTTTTCATTACTTGTGTGGAGTTGGTAGATATGTGTAGCAAATCTTAATTCTTTGTTTCATATATTTTCTTTCTAAGTCCTCTTCCACCTTTCCATTTGAGAAAAATCTGTCTCTCTACTTTCTATCTTTTAGTATACACTTTATTTTTAATTCTGGTTTCTCACATAAGAGAAGCCATGTGATATTTAAGCTTGTGTGTGTCACTAATTTTTTTTTTTTCTTTTGAGACAGGGTCTCGCTTTGTAGTTCAGGCTGGCCCTGAGCTCACTATGTAGCCCAGGCAAGCCTCGAACTCAGCAATCCTCCTGTCTCTGCCTCCCGAGTGCTGGGATTACAGGCACTGTGTCACTAACTTTTAACCTTCTTTTGGTAAATTCTCTACAGAGTAAACATTACACATTCAATTAGAATTTGTAGCTGGAGTAATACAAATTCTTGGAAATTTCGTCATCAGTAAAGGTGAACAAAGTTCCATTTTGAAGCTTTTTACAAACTCCAAAATTCTGGTTATTTCATGGAAATATACAAATTGAGAAGGCTGAATTCTGGGGTTTCTTTCAGTTTAAATATGTGTGGCTCCCCCCCACTTCCTGTGGAACCTGCCCTTGCCATCATTATGGCTCTGCTTTCGCTCTCATCCTCTCTGTATTTTTCCTTTGAGCAATACTCACACCTTCATTTTCTCTGCAGTGTCTAAACCAAACCTTAGGTATTAATAAAAAGTTATACCTACTACTAGAAGTAAGAACCAAAACAATGATAGAACTATAAAATTCTCTTCAGCAAACACTAAAAGTCCCTCCCGTGGGCATGCAGACAGGCTGGTAGCATACACAGCCAGGTTTGATGACATAAGAATGGTCAGAAATGTTCAAGGACATTGTGAGGTCAGTGTCTCATACAGACATGTTTAATGTTTTATATCATCTTGATATTATTATTTAATAAAAATAACACTGGATTCCATTTCCACTGTATAAATCTAAACAGGACATATGATACATTCATCCAACCCATATTTCTTCTTGAATGTGTGCAAGGTAATGTCCCAGGCAGTAAAGATATAACGGGAGACACAAATGTAGCTCTTGCCTTCAGGGAGCTTATAGTCTGAACAGAATCATGGTTTTCAATCAAAGAGTCATGCAAATAATGTAAATGTATAATTGTGCTAAGTATGATAAAAATGAACAGCATGGTGCCAAGAGAATGACTGACACAAGTAATGATTGGGCAGGATGTGTGGAGAGCACAGGTTGAAACCAGGAAGGGGGACAGCCATGCCCAGCTTTGCAGAGCATGCTAAGGATTCTAGTCATTCTATTGTTGTTTTGTTTTAGTTTTTTGAAACAGGGTCTCATTTTGTAGTTCAGGCAGGCCCTGAAGTTACTATGTAGCCCAGACCAGCCTTGAACTCACAGCAATCTTCCTGCCTCTGCTTCCCAAGTGCTGGGATTACAGGCATGAGCCACCACACCTGGTCCTGTGGTATGTGGTACCAAGGATCAAACTCAGGACCTTGCACTTACCAGGCAGATGCCAGAACCACTGTGTTAAATTCTCTGTCCCAAGGATTCTAGTCTTTACCTGAAGAACAGAATAAAGTCAATCAAGGTTAAAAACTGAAGGTAACATAATCAAATTGTGTCTTGAAAAGGTCCTCTAGCTGTTGTGCAGAGAATAATTCAAGAAGGTCAGGAGTGGGCTGTGGGAAACATACTGAGTAGGTGACTTGGACTTGAGCCCCCTGCAGAGCTCTCACACAGGAACTGGACTGTCTGAGGTTCAGGTCTTTTTGAGATCAAAATTAGATACCAGGTGGGCAGCTGGATATGAAAGTACAAGTGAGCAAGGAGAATGAGTCTGATAAAACTTCAAGCTAGAGTTTACAGATAAACTGAGACATGGCCCAGACAACACTGTCTCGTGAGAGAAGGGAGAGGAAGAGCAACCTCAGTATCGATTTCTTCTACTACAAAATAGCAATTGCAGGGTCGGAAGGTTAGTTCAGTGGTTCCGGCACCTGCCTCGCAAGCACAAGGTCCTGAGTTCGATCCCCGGTAACCACATACAATGTTGGGCGTGGAGACTCACATCCACCAGCAATCAATACCATATACCACAGTGCCAGGTGTGGTGGCTCACGCCTGTAATCCCAGCACTCGGGAGGCAGAGGCAGGAGGATTGCTGAGTTTGAGGCTTGCCTGGGCTTCATAGTGAGCTCAGGGCCAGCCTGAACTACAAAGCAAGACCCTATCTTAAAAAAAAAAAAAAAAAAAAAAAAAAAAAGCAATTTCAGTACATGTTTCACTGAGTTTTGGTAGTTGAGAAGTAGTAGAAAGTAAATGAAAGTTCAAATTGTATTACTAAGAAAAATTAAAAATAAGCCAGTCAAAAATAAATGTACAGTATAATCCAATTTTCCCTTCCCTTCCTTATCAGCCCTTCCCCATTTCCAAAAAGTCTATCTCCTTTTTCACTACCAACTCTTCTTTACTTTGGTTTTTATTTATATTTTTCTAATATAAGAAAGAACATACAATACTTATCCTTCTGTATCTTATTTATTGCATTTAATATTATACTCTTAAGATCCGTCCATCTTCATATAAATTCATTTTAATTAAGTATCATTAGATATAAAATATATATTGGGGCTTGTCTGTACAAATCACTACTATTTGACCAGAGTAGTGATTTGTATTTCTTCTTTGTGTTCTTTAAGAATTTCTAAATTTCCTACAATGAATTTACATTCTTTGCATGGTGAAAAATAAAGTACTTTATGTTTTCAATTATGTGAAGATACTTTTCTAAGAGTAGAAACAAAGATGATGAAGCGAGTGGAAACAGCCTGTGAAAGGGCCACACACATGGCAGAGCCTTTGT
Organism: Thryonomys swinderianus; assembly: GCA_004025085.1. Taxonomy (NCBI): domain Eukaryota; kingdom Metazoa; phylum Chordata; class Mammalia; order Rodentia; family Thryonomyidae; genus Thryonomys; species Thryonomys swinderianus. The sequence continues at coordinate 4,214 of PVIC010045274.1, forward strand.
GCAAAGCTGGTTCTGTGTTTCCAGGTCTCTGTCATGGAAACTGAGAAGTGAACTGTTAGGAATCAGGTTTTGGCCTAAGGTGACCTTGCTGGGTTTCCATGTGTGGCCTCAGAACCATGGGCTGTACAAACTCTTTGGCTATAATTTTTCACAAAGAACTGACACAGCACAGAGGTACTTAGAGTCCTGAAATAATCTACACCTTGTTACCATACATACACACACACACACACACACACACACACACAGAGGCATGTTGTTTGCAGCAGGAGAGTATCTGTGTGATTTCCCCCATCTCCAGCTAATAGCCTAGAAAGAAGTCTGTGGTAAGTTCACCCTTTATTTGGCTACGGAAGCTAAGAGTGCTTCCACAGAGCATGGCTTTGAGCTAGCAAGCACCTGGCATGTGTCTAGACTCCCGCTGACTTTCCTGGCCTTTGGCTTAAGGGACGGAAGACCAGTCATACTGTTGTACCAGGAAAAGATGATTCATGGAAACACACACTGTACACAGAAGCAGCTCAGCTCTGGAGTCCGGAAAACTACATCTTGGCCTAACTTTGGACAAGTCTTCTGTGTGATCTAGATGAAATCCTATGAGCTCCCTCTGTCTTAGACTTTTTAATTAATTAATTATTTGTTTCCAAAGCCAGAGCCTTGAACATGACAGCCAAGTACTCTAACTCTGAGCCATATCTACAATCTTCTAGATTGTTTTTTTTTTCATCTGTAAAATGAAAAACACTCCCTTTGAGGAATCTAATAGAGTGCATAGGCTGAATCTATTGTAGCCAGCACAGACCCTATAAAGCACATGAATCTGGATGCTTTTAGACAGTGACAATAATCACATTATTGGGAATATTACTCCCTACATCACCTAAACCACCACCTCTTTCTCATTTCTATCCCTACCACCCTCTTGCCTTGACTCTCCATAACATTTATAAATGTCAGAAAGCATTCTTCTTATTTTTATACAACTATACTTCCCCAACCTAAAAAATGAGAATCACCATTTCTATCTTGTTTACTGCTATATCTGTCATATATAGGAAAGGGATTAGTATTCAGTAGGGCTAAACACTGTTGTAGAATGAATTCGAATGCCATGGCGACCTGGAACTTACAAGATGCCCAGAACAAAAAGTACATTCCATTTTGTCTAGAGTATCAGAATAAAGCCTATAGGATAGAATCCTTCCCATGCTCCTCCTTTGGATATTAAACCAAGACGTATCGATGGAAGATTCACAGCACATATGCAAGAGTATGAATCAGCAAACCTGCTCACCTAGGAACTAAACTCACTGAACCTCAGGGTCTACATCTATAAAATAGAGGTGATAGCGATTCTTATCTCACAGGAATGCCATGAGGTATAAATCATTTTTAAGGAAAAGCAGAGTGGTCTCTAAGTGGAAAAACACTATTCCAAAGGAGAAAGGAATCTGACTTCAAAAATATTATTATAGGTAGAAAAGCCAGCTAGACATATGTAGACAGATAAATAGGGCTGTCTCTCGAAAGACATACAAAAAGGACATCCTCAGAGGGCAACACCATCCATGAGAAAATACACTTCCAGAGAGCAGTGACTGGCAGACCTCATTCTCCCAGGATGGAATGTCAAAATCCGGATCAGGCCCCTCCCTGGGAATCCGAGGATTGCAAATTCCCCAGACATCGGACCAGGACCTTGAACCACCTGGAGGAGTCTCCTGACAAGCAAGACCCTCTTAAGGCTTGATTTCTCCTTGAACCCTATTCAGTCGAAGTTGCTGAAGTAACTGTGCTTGTCATTTACCCATTGGTTAGCCATGGTTTGCCCATTTCTTTCAAATCTTATTGGAAGCCCCTGCTGTACTCATTGGTTAACTGTAGCCTGTCTACTTTTTTGAATCTTATTGATAGCCCCCTATTTCAGACCCACCCACCTCGTGGCTTTGCTCCATAAAAGCCCTGTAAAAAGTGAGGGAGGGGGGTTACCCACTTTCCAGGTTCCCCCTTCTGTCTTTCTTAAGACAGAAGCTTTCTCTCTCAATAAAATTTTCCTACTCAAACCTCCGTCGTTCCTAAAATTCATTCTTTGATTTTTAGAGAACACGAACTCACGTTTCAGGTGGGGAGTTAGGCCTTAAATCTCCTGCATCAATATCACTTTGGCATAAGGGTTAATGAATTGTAGGAAATAATGAAGGGCCAGATAGAAAAAGAGTTTTCTGCACTCTTCCCATCTAAAAGTAGGAGGACTCCTGATCTCCTCGCCTGTCCTTTAGGAGTGCTAGAGGTTAATCCCCAGGGACAGCTTGACACTCTTCGCCCAGCGATATGTCCAGAGGAGCCACAGCTCAGCTCGACTCATGAGGAGACTACGCAGTCAGCTTCCCCCGCATCTGCCTTCCCACAGTGTGACCTTTCTCTTTGTCTTGTTGTTTGTACAACATGACAAGGATGTTTTTGTTAGGACACCGAGTTCTCCCACATGTCCACGCCATGCCCCTATGAAGAACTTTTGTTTGCTGTCTTTTGCTAGCCTTCTTTGGTAAATCCACTTTCCCGGGCTTCTGCCAATGACCATGACAGGTAGAAAAAAATAACTTTTTCTCTACTATATTGCAATGTGAGTTGATACTCTTTAATGAGGATAAGCCACTCAACACTGCCAAACAGCAAGACCATGCCAAGAAAAGTACATGTCCACTCTGACTTGAAGGTACAAATGCCACCAAACAAAAGGGGCTATCCTATACTCCAGCCCTGAAGAAACACACTTGGGGTGTCTTCTTGGAACTTTTCTAAAAATGCTCTTTTTAAGTTTCAAATGTTCATCTGAATGTATTATTATCAAAATAAGCATTCTTTATGAAATGACTGAGGTACCTTTTTTCTTCTATGTGTGAATATTTTTGTATGTTTCTGAACTTAGCAAATGTTCGTTTTCATGTCGTTACTGAGCTTTTATTTCTACATCCTAAATATTCCAATATAAGATTGATGAGTTCCCTGAACACAGACCATGAACCCTGAGCCACAACTACTCTGTTCTATAGTACATATCAGAAAGTTAAACTTCTGTTTTTATAAAACATAATCAACATGGTTGTCTTGGTTTCTGTTGTTTTTCCAGATCAAAGAACTCACTAAGAATAACCTTTTGAAAACTCAAAACACCACATTTGTAAATCCGGCCTAAAACACATGTAGTTGAAAGCCCTTGACTTTTGTCCTTTGTTTTTTTTCTCTTTCTCAAAGGAAGCTTCAAAGTCAGAAGCTGGTGGCTTTGGCAGAGCCCTGCTTTGAAGAGTGAAGAGGAGACAAGTCAATTAAAAACAGGTCACAGGATGTAGTGTTTCAACTCAAATGAAAGCCGATTTTTATGCATTGGCAGTTTTGAGCCATCAGCCCCAGCTTTTTAACGGTGGTAGGATAGTTAGCAGCACATTATAACATCACCTCTTTCAGCAAAAGTTCTGACCTGTTCAATGTAAGTGCCCCCAGCTCATGTCTGAGGACTGATGTAAGAGACCAAAGTGGTCCCTTCAAGGACACCACCAGATTATACCTTTAAACCCTCAGCCATCGACATCCCTGGCCATGCGCCGTGAAACAACCCTCCTGGGCTGCAGGAAACAGGCGTGCAGGGCAGCGGAATTGGAGGGCAACCATGTGCCAAGAGTTTCTTCAGAGACAGCCACTTACCATAATTGTAGGGCAAAATAAAAACTAAAAACAATCAAACCAAGAAAACTTTTTTTTTTTTTTAACTAATTGGCTCAAATGAAAATGTGAACTCTTAATTAGAACCTGCCAGCACTGCCATTTGCTCCTCCCAAACGTGAACCCCAAAGTTGTGTCAGGGAGTTTTGAACAGGCCTGCGAAGGCCTGTTGTCTTCGTGGACTCAGCCTCTACCAGGCAGGGCTGGTCCTAGCGGTTTCCCTCTGTGCCTCGCTGCGACCACTGACACTTCCTCTCCCCTGGAGTGCAAGGCCACTGCTCCCACCCAAGCTGTGCCGTCCTGCACATCCAGATGTCACACAGGCCCTTCTCTGCAGGTAGGTTCTAAGCGGGGCAGACAGCCCACCACACAGGTAATCAGGGCTGCACAGACAGACTGGGTCTGTCGCTGGGTGCTGGGCCTCTGAGGAGGGTCGTCCTCCTGCTGCCACTGACTGTCAAACAGCCCGACTACAGGGAGGAGCCCGTGCCAGCCTTGGGAGCTCCAGCTCCCCACACAGCTTCCCCCCAGATGCGCAAATCTCCCGGAGGCACCAAGACCTCACACTGCTAAACCCAGACCACTGTTCAGGGGACTGCAGAGCCCATCAGAAAGCCAGGAAGCGAGAGTCCTGTCTCCACTCAGGCAGCGGTCACTCCTCAACATCTTGAACCACTTGAAATACAAAGAGAATAGGTTTTGTTGGAAATCCCTCCATTCAGGAACCATGGTATTCACCTCTCTGGATTCTGGCTCTACACACTCACCAGAAGTCACTGCACTAAAAGCAGTCCTCATCTGAGAGTCCTTAGAGTGACTGCCTTTTTTTTTTCTTTTTGAGACAGGGTCTCACTTTGCAGTTCAGGCTGGCCCTGAGCTCACTCTCTAGCCCAGGCAAACCTCAAACTCAGCATTCCTCCTGCCTCTGCCTCCGAAGTGCTGGGATGACAGGTGTGAGCTATCTCCCCTGGCATCGTGGTGTGTGGTACTGATTGCCAGTGGGCATGAGTCACCACACCCAGTACTGTTGTATTATAATTACTGGGGATCAAACTCAGGAGCTTGCACTAGGCAGGCACTGGAACCACTGAGTTAAATCTCCAGCCCTGGAACCAAATTAAATCTGAAGACCACAAAATGACAGGGAAAAATCTTCAGAAAACCTTGTTACATGGAAAAAAAAATTGCAATAATTCTAATCAATAATTCTGATAAAAGATCAATTATATAAAATTGTGAATTATTTGTTCATATTATTGTTTTGTTGTTAAACAATAGCGATTGCTATTGTTTTAATTTGGTTTGTTGGGCCTATCCGTGGAGTGTAAATATTAGTATGCTCCTCAATCTTAAGAACACATTAGTCTGTTGGCCCCAGATCAGCTCTACTCCACTAATGGGGCAAAACTACATGAAGCACGAATGCCAAGTCTCAGTACTTACAGAGCAATTCGAAGCTCAAGGTCACATCCTGCTTGTCTCTAACGAGGTCTCACAGCAGACTTGTCCTTCGGCATGCTGGGAAGTGACCATGGCAACGGAGCCCACTACTGACTGCTACATATCGTCTGCTCCCACAGACAGGCCAAGAGAGGGGAGCAAAGTCTTTCCAGCCTTCCAGAGCCATCAACGAAGCTCACCTGGCTGCCACAGGCAATATCCAGACTAGAAGAAAGTGTATAACATGCCCACACCCTATGTACATCAAGAGTTACAGTGAGTGCCAATGGATGAATGTGTTCTTGATTTTTCAGAGAAAAGGATGAGGGCTGTTGTTCTCTGGGGTGAGGCAAGTAAAACAGCTGTTTGCACAGTGCTTTTGGTGAAGCCCCGCAGTGCTCTGGACCACGTGGCTTATTTTACAGCAGAGAGATAGATGCACATATACACATCTACCCATGCACGATGTGTTAGGCCCCCACTGTGCTGTATAGGCCTGGTTCCCACTAGCACCTGCCTTGGATAAGAGTTTTGACTTGATATACTTTGCTGGAATTCAAATCATGTCACCTCCAAATCCGACACCTCATCATCTGAGAAAAGAGCAAAAGCAAAAACAGGAGGGTCAATTCCCACCATCCTCTCACCCTTTCTGAAGAAAGCCGTAAAATTTAAAAGGAAGTCAGACATGGTGATGTACACCTGTCATTTACTCTGGGATGATGAGATAAAAGGATCACAAGTTCTATCCCAGACTTGGCAACTTAGAAACCTAACAAGACTGCTTCAAAATGAAAAAAAAAAAAAAAAAGTGTGGATTGGAATGAGGGATGAGGGATTAAGGCCCTAGTTTCAAATCTTAGTACAGAAAAAAAAAAGTGTATCTGCAGACACAGGGAGACATAGAGAAGAATATAAACAAACAGGTCGTGTTGCTGAATTTCCCCAGTTTATTTCCAAGAGATCAACCCCATTTATCCAATTATTCTTATCATTAATCTGTCTTTTGTTGCAGGCAATAAAATGCCTTTTTTCTTCAACAACAGTTGAAAATGAAATACTGAAGCCAAGAACGCCACATCCCACTGTGTGGCCCCAAGTACTTATAATTAAAGACACCAAAGAGTTTGCAAGTCAGGTCTTTCTGATTTCCACCCACCCTCCTGTCTCCTGCCTCCTTCTGTGACCACCGGAACCCCATTCCAAACCAAGTGCTAGAAACCAGAATCCTCTCTTTTAAGATGTAAAAATTAGAATTCCATTTCCTTAAGGTAAGACATAAAATCTAAAAAGGGTCACTTTCTCTTCTCATCATTCGGAAGCCTGAGGTTGCACCCTCAGAACTACAGAAAAAAACACACACACAATAAAACCCAAAGAAGATTAAGTTAGAATTTCCTCTCATGACCACGTGTTTTGATGTGAGGGTGTCAATCTGACCATGCATGATGTTTGGAGAAAGCTGTCACACCTTTTCTACCCCCAGAGAATTATTTCATATTACGGTAGCTCTGCCTCTATGGATTCATTGACAGAAATAGTTTAATCACTGATTGAGAAGTAAAGGAGTGAGTGTCGGTGTGAGTGGTTAACAGACTAGGTTTGTTTTAGGGAAATGTTTCCTAACCTCACACTTCCCTTAGGGACATTTCTTCTCTTTTGTCTTTGAACTCTTTGACAATCCTCCACTTCACACTCTGGCTTGCAAACTCCATCAAATTCATAGGTAAATAGAGATGCAAATTTAGAGCCAGAGAAACTGTAGAGATTATCTAGATTCCCTACCTCACAGTTGAGGAAATTGAAGCTCAGACAGCCCAAATAGCCCACCTGACAAAAGTAACAACAACTAATCTGGCAAGTCTCCTGCTACCAAGCTAGTGATCAATTACCACACCAGGACAGTCATGATCTGAACCCAAAATGAAAGAGAATCAGAGAGAGTTAAAACTTTCTTGCTTTTATTTTTTTTATTTTTTTAGTACTATGAATGGAACCCAATGCATAGACCCCATCTCTGAGCCTTTTCATTTCTTTATTTTATTTTGAACGAGGATCTCACTAAATCTCTAAGTTGTCCAGGCTGTGTTTGAACTTGTGATCCTCCTGCTTCAGCCTCTAGGAGTGCTAGGAATACAGACATGTGCCACATACTCAGTTAACTTTTCCTTTAAAAATCATAAAATAAATAGTACCTACTAGATTGTAACTATTATTATCTTTAAAAAGGTATATGTAAAAAAGAAGAAATAGAAAAATCAGGTGGAAAAGAAAGAAAAAGAAAAATCAAGTCTTACTAGATTTAATTTTCAACCAATCAGAGAGGTGTTTTTATTTTTTAATCAGAAATATATTTTAAAAAATGAAAAAGATCCAGCCAGGCGTGGTGGCTCACGCCTGTAATCCCAGAACTCGGGAGGCAGAGACAGGAGGATTGCTGAGTTCGAGGCTCGCCTGGGCTACATAGTGAGCTCAGAGCTAGCCTGAACTACAAAGCGAGACCCTGTCTCAAAAAAAAAAAAAAAAGAAAGAAAAGAAAGAAAAAGATCTGTGGTCTTACTATGCAAATATAATCTGCTGACATTCAAAAAATAAAAGTGACACATGGACCAGGCTAGAAAATCTAAGCAACAGAGAACAGTGTAAATGAAAAATGTGAACCTCGCTCATCATACTGAACTTTCTGTTTGCTTCCTGGCTCTTGCTAACTTTTAACTTGTTTCTTTTTAAAATTTATTTTTAACTTTTTTCTTGTGATTCCTGTTGTTCCTATTGTTAACCATACACTATGATATTGTATTTTTTAACTTACGTACGTAAAAGAAACTCTAAGATTTACGTTTGGTCTATATCTTGCTTTTATCCACTTTATAGTTTTAGACAGTTTTCCACATCAACACATATACTATTACCTATTTTTAAACTTGATGTAATACACCATACTGCAGATGTAATGTAACTCACTTAACTTCCTCACCTATATATGTGGTTCTTAGCTTCTTTCCAGCTTTTTCTGTTAAGTTTACATTATCCATCCCATTTTACAAGTATAGAAACTACGGTTCAGAACAAATAAGCAAATTAATTGATGTTGTTCTGCTGAAAAGACAGCAAATCTACATTTTCATGATTTCTAAGTATTTGTGTTTCCCTTTGTATTTAATATTTATCTAGTCAATCCATGGCAATAGATTGGTCATCCATATGGTAAAGCCTTTTGGCTCTTTTTTCTCCCCCTTCTTCTGAGTCCTTATGCTCAAATTTACAGTGTTAAAAGAAGTGTTTATGGACACATTATTTGAAGAAGACCAGCCATATTTCCTTGTATTGAATTAAAATTAACCTTCCTAAATACTGCACAAGAATTCCTCTCTTGGGACAGGGAAATGTGACTTCACCCCACGGGGTGAAGCAGAGAAGAGCCTGGGGGAACTTAGCATTTCTTCCCCCCATTAACTCTAGGTGAGACTGGGAAACTCACTTCAGGGCTTCAGAGTCTGTGGCTCTCAGGGCTGCTAATTATGCAGGGAAGGGGATCAGAGGCCACCTAGTAACAAAATATAGAGACCGCGACTGTTTTGGTGATTTGGGGCCCCAAACCCACTAATTACAAGGAAAGAAAAAGATTTGTTCTGTACTGCAAGGGGGATGGGGAACAGAACACAATAGGGCCACACAAGTTAACCCAACCCCCAATACAGGATGATTTCACACTTTCCCTCGGGGGGTTAATGACTCGGCATGTGTGACTCTCCCGGAGAATAGCCCCCCTCTTCCTGGGGCCTTTAACTCCAGTCAGGAAGCCTTCCGTTGCTATGCAAAGCCATTGAGTCTCCTGAATGACTCTAGCAAGGTAAAACGCTGGGCCTCCCAACCCTTTTGTAAACCGCAGAGCGCGGCTTGTCCTGCTTCCGCAGAATATTTCACCTTGTTGTAAACAGCCGCCCCTTAGAGGGCCTGTCTGTGGATCCCGACGGTCGGCGCCCTGGGAGCTGCCGTATATTCACCAGGCTTCCTGTTCACAGGCCCTGCTGAGCCTCCAGCCCTTCTGTCCGAACCAGTAACACACTTGTCACAGCATGGGCCCTTGCACACCAAAGATGTCAAAGAAACTGGGGCAGGAAGAGCTCGCAGTGTGGGCACTATTTAAGCTTAAGCCCTAATGCTTTTCAGGATGGGGTAGGGGGGCATCACCACTCCAGGGATCCTCATGGTAGAGCGATCTTGTTATGTGTGTTGTCAAAAGTTGAACAAATTCAGACATTATGTGGGAAGACCACGCTGGGACAACTGCAGATCTGCTCAGGGCTATGGAAACACGCCTTTTAAGAAAAGAAGTGGTTTTTAACTTAGAATTACCCCCAAAGAGCGGCTTCTCAAGTCAGTTTAGATAGTCCCTCCTTCCCCAGGAAGGAAGGACGACTTACCGAAAGCCTCACTGTAACATTCCTAACTTCCAGACTCTATTCTACCTTGGGAGTGCACAGAAGTCACTCCAGCGGGTGAACAGAGGCTGTCATCCATCAGGTTTCTACTACCGTTTGCTCACCTGCTCCCCGAACCTCTGGGAATATTACTTGTGTGTTGATCCTCCAAGAAAGAGAGCAGTTACCCTCTCTCCCTGCTCTGGGACTAGCTCTCAGCAGTGCAAACAAGTGAGAAGATAGTTTGCTTCAAAGAGAGCTGCATCCCTAAAGAGCTACAAATCTTTGTTTTACACAATCTGAGCCCCATCAGGGGTCTAAAAAACACTCAAAAGCTGTTCTTGTTAAGAGCATCTACATTTGCCAAGAACCCGAACGTGTAGACAGCAGACAACCAGACAGTGCCAAGGAGGATAGTGAGTAGAATGAGGGAACTGTGAACCAGGGACAAATAACACATTACTTGAGTAGAGAAACGGAGAGGTTTAAAGACACGTGTTCCTTGCTGTCAGATTTTTATGACTTAGCCAGTGGGGATTTTGTCTGTTCAGATGTGCGGTTTTTTCATTGTCTTTCCATTTATATTTGCTGTGTATATAGGGGGCCTAATGCCTGTGTATTTATATGGCTGGCAGACCTCCCTTTGGTGTGTCTGGTTTTATTCTTCACCCTAAAATACTTCTAAAGATCTTCCCATTTTGAGTTCCACAGCGGCTAAATGAAAAGATTTTTAAACTATTGTCTCTGTCTGTTTTATGCTGGGGTTAATCCATTCTGTGTTTTAGAATTTGACTTGGAAAATACCACCTATTAAGTGTGAGGAGGGAAGTATCCAGAGGTACAGCCAGACACGTACCTAGCACAGTAGGCTTT
>PVIC010045275.1:0-14693 GCA_004025085.1 Thryonomys swinderianus
ATTTTGCTCTTACTTTATTCTTCTATTTTTTTTCTTTAGTGATTAATTAGGAGACATTCTTTTACTCAAGAAATGCGAATGAGGTCGTCCAACCCTGATGGTGACTCATAAAAGCTAACTGTCCACTAAATTAACCCCTAGGTCAGAATTTCCAGTGGAGGAAGAATTCTTGCCAAAGCTTACGTGCGGTAATACCCTCTCAGGCTGGAGTTTCCCATCAGGCCTCTCCTGCTTTATAAAACCCTTTAGAGTGATGTGTCTTCTGGCTGGCAGCATTTGAAAGTCAAGCAAACCAGCCTTCCAGGGCTCACAGTGAATTACAAAAACATTTTCTGCAGGACATTTAGGACCAAATGAGAGGCCGGAGTCCTCATTCTTTTACTCCAGACTAGTTTATGTCTCCACAGGCAACGTGAAATGGAGTGTGGAGATATGACCTCACGAAATGAATTAGTTTAGACAGGATGCCTGGTCTGTTCATACCTCATAGTGTGTGTGTGTGTGTGTGTGTGTGTGTGTGTGTGTGTGTGTGTGTGCGCGTGTGTGTGTGTGCGTGTGTGTCTGTCTGCCTGTCTGTCTGTCTGTCTGTGTCTGTGTCTGTGTGTGTGTTTGTATTTAACAACAGGCTACAGAAACAGTCACCACAAAAGCGATTCGCAGAAAGAGCAGTAGAATCGGGATTTGCCTCGAGGTTCTGCCGGGTGACCCCTGGATGACCTTGGGTAGAACTCGCTAAGCCTCTGTCTCCTTTTCTCCTTTCTGAGATGATCTGACAGGACCTGTCCAGCTACTTGCCAGGGCGGAAAGGACAGAAGGGTAAGGAGAGAGCACTGTACTGACCTATCAAAGCCCAACGTTGTGGCCACGAAGTGTCCCCGCTAACACCCGCACCCTGTCATACAGACACTGGTACGGCACAGCTCTGACCTCTGTGTTCCCCGCCAGGACCACGGAACCACACACTGGCCGCGCTAGATGAACGCAATCTCTGTAATGACCCGAGCATAGTTGCCTCCAGAACAAGACAGCAGCTTAGGAAATTGAATCTGAGGTCCTCACGCAGAAGGCCAGGCATTAATCACGGTGAGCACACCGGGGGCTTTTCATCTGAGTTGACTGCTCGGGTTCATAAAATCTCTTTCATTTTTCATCAGGAGATTCCAAGTTTTATATATTTATTATCCCTCTCATTATTTCACAGCCAGCAGCATATTTGACTTGTAGCAGTGCCTGACTTGAAGTAATTTTGGAAACCACAGCGCTTATGAGGCATGGCTTACGAGGGCACCAGCGAGCAGACCTTGCTCTTTATTAACAGGCCGGGTGGGTATTGCTTACACTTGCACCCTGGTGTGCCTGCCACTTCAGCCTTTTTTCCTAGCAACAACTAGAGAACATGGGGATCATTCACCCTGGGCTCCCCCACCCTGCCTCTGCCTTGTCACAGTTTCAAGGAACCTGGTATAAACATAATTTATGTAACTCCCTGCACTCAAACTGAAAGGCATTGACCATTGAGTGGCAACAGCAAAAACAGGGATTCTCACTGCCTGGGTGCTGTGGTGAAATACGGCCCAGCATTGCCTCTGCCTCCTTCAGGCCACAGTCAACCCTTAAAAATTAGTGTCCATGGGTGGTTGTCAATATACATCACCCTAGGAGGAAAAATACGTTCACTGGAAAGTTCTTTGGCCGGGACTGCAATGTACAAGGAACAGGGTGATTACAGATGGATTTTTGCCTCTTTAAATGTTTCCGTTCTTCTCCTACACTGCGTCCTCTGTGAGTTCACTTGGCCCCTGTTTGACTCATATGACCATAAAGGCACAAGTTTAGGTCACTTAATATATTTAATAAAACAGTTTAAGTCTCTACCATTAGAAGTGAAATGTATATATATATATATTTCATGACGTTGTTTTTATAAATTCAATGAGATTATTAAATTAACACATTTCCCCCGAGAAGGGAAGAGTTGAGTCACTCTTCTGTGTTCTCACTCAGACAAGACGCAAACAGGCAGAGAGAGACAGAAGGAGAGGAGGAGAGGTACTGCTAGAGGAAGACGGAGAGAGGAAAGGGAATGAGGAAGAAGGTAAGACTTACATTCTGTGTTGGGAGTCCAGAAAAGTAACGGTATCAGGACGCGGAGCACTGAAGCTCGGTGAGTCACACTGCAGGGTCCAGGCCAGACACAAAACAGCCAGACTGTCCCCTTCCTGCAGGTCCCTCCACAGGTTCAGTGCGTCATTTAAAAACCCCATGAAAAGACAACATCACCATATTCTGTGAGCTGAGCCCGAAACGGGGCTGCTGAACACTGTTCTCCAGCCCGAGCACCATGCCCGGGACGCTTACAGACCTACATGGGCTGATGAAGGAGCAGTACTCAACGCTGCCCTCTGCCAGCCCACTCTAATGGGGCATCTGGTCTCCAACTTGCTTCTGCCACTGTTTTTACCTTGAACTTATTTTGCACCCAATTTCGTTATGTACAATTAAAAGAGACCACGATTGACTTGAAAGGGTCACGGTAAAGATTATTGTTAGAGTGGTATGTGGCACACAGTACATGCCAGTGCATAGCCTGTGGCATAGCCCTGAGACACACAGCACACCAACACCTATGTGAACGGCATGTATTAGAATCATGAGATATAACCAGCAAAATCAAATAATAGCCTGACCCTTTGCTATTACTACTACTACTTTAATAATAATAAAATAACAATATAATAATAATAGTCCTTTGCTACTACTACCACTACTACTAGTACTACTAGGACTACTACTTTCTTGGGCCCTTTTTTTTTTAATCTCTTTTTGTTCTAATATTTAAAAGTTAAGTAGAGAGAAATGAATGTGTGTTATGTGAAGTAAAGCGTTTTCTACAGTCTCCTTGTAAAACTTTTTCCTTAACCAAGGAAAAGCCATTCCTTCCTGGAGAACAAAGATGTATCCCTTTGAGCCTCTGACGTTGCACTTGGTACAGGACAGAGAGAGCTTCACATCTGCTGACCCAAACATCGCTCTTTGATACCGGGAAAAGATGTGCAGCGTTGGGCAGAAAGTAAACATGGCCTCCCAGAAGTGTGCCTGCCCGGTGTCCTAGATCCCGTCTCAAGAGAAAGCCTCTAAACTCAAGACAGAACAGAGCAGAGAAACAACCTACGCCTTCCCTTCCGATGAGGCAGGATTCTCAGAAACACAAAGGGCTGGTGTGACTCTGCCTGAGCCCCGGACAAGAGGAGTGCAAGTTCAAAGCCCATGTGAGCAGCATAGCCAGACCTTCCCTCAAAATGGAAACATAAAAGGGACTGTAGATATCGTACTGTAGCATGATAAAATAAACAGATAAATAAAAATTTAAAAAGAGGGCCGGAGATTTAGCTTAGTGGTTGCAATGCCTGCCTAGCAAGCACAAGAAATTCCCCAGTGTTACGTGTGATTGTGAGATGTATGTAAATTGTACCAATAAAGAATTCAATTTAAAAAAAAAAGATTAATCTCTATGTACCCAGGCATGATGGGACACTTGGAATCCCAGCACTCAGGAGTCTGAAGCAGGAAGGTTTCAAGTTTGAGGTCTTCATAGGGAAACCTCTCAAAACAAGCCCCCTTCAAAAACAAAACTCAATCAGTACCTAGATTAATCAATATGTTATTCTACTGTGACAAACTGCCTCCCTCTCTGACTTCATTTTACTCACAGATTTGATAAGTTTATAAACATATATTTAGTTCTTTGCTATATTTCCATCCTATGAAAATTAGTTAAAATTATGCCATAATCGAACCTTTTTTCTCTACATTTTATTAGTGCGCATTAATTATCCAGAATACTGGGCTTCACTATGATTTTTTCTAATATTCTTTGGCATCTAATATGTGTATAACACTCTTCATTTAATTGCCTCCCCCCAAAAAAACAGCCTTGAAACCGGGCGTGGTGGCTCACGCCTATAATCCCAGCACTCCGGATGCAGAGACAGGAGGATTGCTGAGTTCGAGGCTTGCCTGGGCTACATATTTGAGCCCAGGGCCAGCCTGAACTACAAAGCGAGACCCTGTCTCAAAAAAAAAAAAAAAAAAAAAAAACAGCCTTGAAGTAGAGAAATAAGCAGGACCCTGATGCCTGCAATGTCCTAAGAGAAAATAAAAGCCACATGCAATTTTTACTTCATCTAGGATCCAAAAAAATGGGCTGGAGATTTAGCTCAGTGGCTCCCATGCCTGCCTAGCAAACTCAAGGTCCCTGGTTTGATCCCGGTAATCACATATAACAATATTGGGCGTGGTGACTCACACCCACCAGCAATCAATACCACATACCACAGTGCTGGGTGTGGTGGCTCAGGCCTGTCATCACAGCACCCGGGAGGCAGAGGCAGGAGGATTGCTGAGTTCTAGGCTTGCCTGGGCTACATAGTGAGCTCAGGGCCAGCCTGAACTACAAAGCAAGACCCTATCTCCAAAAAAAAGCTATTCATGAAAGTTTGGCTTCTCTCATTTCCAGTGCAAGTCTCTCTTTATCCAAAAAATATATTATTTATTTGTTTAGCAAAACTATTTATCAAATACCAATATCGGTTATTCTGAGCACCAGGCACTGAAGAAATAAAGCACAAAAAAAAGTTTTTAAATTAGTTTAACAGTTGTCCTCAAAAATGCTTCTTGGGGAGGAAATAACTTTTGCTCTGTGAAATGCCATGACAGAGGCTGGGGGCAGAGGTCAGACTTTAGGGTGCTTGACTGTGCCTGGTTGGAGAAGCTTCAATGCAGAAGGTAAGGCTGGCTCATCGACTTGACCAGAGTCAGGAACTGGACATGGAAACAAACTTAATGTCTGTGAAAATTAGAATAAAAAATAAAATTTAATAGTAAAGTACTAAGTACAGCACTCCTCAGAATATGTTATTTAGAGAAAAAAGAGAACTGTGGAATAACAGCCACTCATAACACTTTATTGAACATATTCACAAAGTGCTCTGTATCCACTAAGGAAAAGAGTTTGCAGCTGAGATCTGGAAGGAGACAGAGGGAGCTGACAGCCATGCTCTTCAAACACGAATTTGTCCACAATTTTAGTTCCAGTTTTTGCCAGAAGAATATATTTATTCACTGCTTCTCTAATCCAAAATTAAACATTTTAACACCTTTAATGGAAAAGATTACAGATACCCAACATATTAGTTGAATTTTCTATCTCCATAATATAAGAAACAAGAGGGACTAAACTGTTAGTCTTAAATGACTCTAAAATACTATTTTGGAAAATGACAATCACCAGTTTCATTTTCAGCTTAATAGAGTTATTAACATTTCTTAAGGGGATATTTATGATTAAAGACGTTGACCACAAAAAAACATTAGTATTATGGACCCAAAATTTTACAGGCAAGACATTGCCTAGAAACCCAATTCTAGCTCTAACAAACAAGAAGATTAAAAAAAAAAAATCCATAGAAGAAAAAGTACCTAGCTTATATACAAGTCCTTATGTCTCAGCAAGAATATGTTCAGATAAAATGGAAGATTTCAAAGCTCTTTGCAGTCCCTTCCTCATTATAACTAGAGGTACAACTGCAGGTACTGACTGAAAAATCCTAATTTCCTGCTCATTCGAACCACTTATGTAAACACTGTCCCAATTCCAAAGGTTTTATCTGTGTGGGATTATCTTGCCTCCAGCCTTTAGAATGTTGCATTTAAAATCCCGAGGCAGCCGGGCGTGGTGGCTCACGCCTGTAATCCCAGCACTCAGGAGGCAGAGACAGGAGGATTGCTGAGTTCGAGGCTTGCCTGGGCTCCATAGTGAGCTCAGAGACAGCCTGAACTACAAAGCTAGACCCTGTCTCAAAAAAAACAAAAAAAATCCCGAGGCAGCAACTCCAGAAATCTCCTCTCTCAGCAATAAGCAGGGAGACAGACTAGACTGAGACCTCGCTGGTTCCCACTTGTCTTCCGGGACAGTCAGAGCTGAACCTAGCAATTACACACGTGCCCAGCTGGGAGCGGCGCACGGAAAGCCTCTCTGCTTTAATGCGGCCGGCGTTAGAGAAATGATGGAGTAAACCTGCCTCCCTACCCGTGTTTGTTTACACTGCCTCTGACTGGAGCCTGCATGGAGTGCTGTTCAGGGAAGGGGCATTCCTGAGCCTGCATGGAGTGCTGTTCAGGGAAGGGGCCCAGAAGTGAGGCCCATGGTGACACATGGTTTCAATAATGATGTGGATACCCTACGGAATACGTAATCCACACAAGGATAATAAAAGGCCTCTTAGTTCCCCCATTATCTGTTAGGTAAATATAAACTCTAGCCAGCTTGGAGCATTTTGCCGGCTAGATGCAGGGCGCAGGCTCCAGATCAGCGGGTTAAGGCTTCTAACAGACCCTCCCTGTCATCCCAGGTAAAACACTGTAGTCACCGGATCACTGAGTCCATGAGGGTCACTCACGCCACTCTGTTTTTCTGTGGATGTTCTTACACAATCTCTGAGAGACAAGGAGGCCCGGAGTCAGACTCCGCGAGCACTGCAGTTCCCGGCTGTTTCTGCTCCCCCTTCTTCCTCTGGTCTCTCTTCCCCTCTGCCACCATCAGGCCCCGAAGCAAGTCTCAGAAGGAGCACCATCGGATCCAGCTCTCCCAGAGCGTGACGGACATACTGGTTTCTTCGGAGGCTGGTCTTACCTTACAGTTTTTTGTTTGTTTTGTCTTTTTTTTTCTTTGAGACTCGCTTTGTAGTTCAGGCTGGCCCTGAGCTCACTATGTAGCCCAGGCGAACCTCCAACTCAGCAATCCTCCTGCCTCTGCCTCCTGAGTGCCAGGATTACAGGCGTGAGTCACCACTTCTGGCACTGTGATGTGTGGTACTGATTGCTGGCGGGTGTGAGTCACCATACCCAGCATTATATGCGGTTACCAGGGATTGAACTCAGGACCTTGCCTTCTGAGGCAGGTGCTGGAACCACTGAGCTAAATCTCCAGCCCTGCCTTACAGATTTTAAAGCCAAAAGCCAACTAAAGACTTTGAGAACCACCTTTTCCTTCCAACTTCAGATTACTCACAAAGGCCCAAAGGCAGATCGATTTATATATGATGAGAGCCAGAAAACCTGGCAGCCACCTGAGTCACAACATGCGTCCAGATGGGAGCAGAGGCCAGAGGGGAGAGTGGTCTGCTGAGGACACAGAGTGAGCGGGCACCCAGGACGCACCAGAAACCTGGAGGGTCACAGACACCTGATAAAAGTAAAATAAAGTAAAACCAGGAAGTTAAATCTCTGTTAGAAAAGATTATGTATTTCAGTACAAACTTTTGGTGAATCAATGCAAGATAACTTTGCCCAGCTCTACTTAAGTGAAGACACTTTGGGGGACTTTAAAGTTTTTTCCTAATATCTATCTGGACGGCCTAGTCTCTTATTTTTATAGTATGTTTAAAACGGATAGTGTGAATCTGTGCAGAAGTCGTATTTCTTGAGCTATTTTTCCAGGCTCCTTTGGAGATCCCGCTGTGTGAACTCTCTGAGCCAGAAGGCTATAGTGAGGAACAGGACTCAACCACTGGTAGTGTGGTTTCCCTTAGAGCACAGCACACAGACTTTACTGGTTGAGTTCACTGGATGATCAGAAATACTTCGCATTTAAAAAAAAGAAAAACACTAGAATAAGGTCAGTTGAACCAAAGTGTGATATTTGCAGAGGGAGCCAGCAGTGATCCATTTAAAGGGCCAAGTTAAATAAGACACAATGAGATCTCACTGCCCCCCAGCCTCCCAGGACCCATAAGCTCACAAGCCAATGCACTTGGAGGGACGCAGTTCTTCCTTGGGTCTTGTTTCCCTTGGCCGATCTGCATTACTCAGACGGGTGCTTTCACACATCCTTGTGTTGTGCTGACCTTTTCTTCAAACTGGCTTTCCTTTTTGAACAGATATTATATTTTATTTTGTTTACAAAGGTGAAATGAAGGATGAGGATTTATTCGTCTACATGGCCATGACAAAAAGATAGATACCAGTAACAGAATTTTTAGAAAAACATGCTCCCAACTAGTTCTGAAAATGCAGATTTTTTTTAAGGCAACCGTATACTTGACTACAAAACCTGTGGTTTCTTGATGCATAGTATGAACTCAATAAAAGATAAAAATACTCAGGAAACGGATTCTAAAATTATCAAGGTTTTCCTTTAAGTAATGCAAAAACTTAGACCAAGAGTTTATATTTCAACAACTGGCTTGAAACACTGTAACACATTTCTACATTTCAAGAGGATCTGGAGCTGCCTGGACTCCACTCCAGGATGCCTCACCTGCCAGACTGCTATCTCCCGTCGTCTCCTTGTCAGTCCCCAGCTCTGGGCCCTTTTATGGTCCTTTATTCCCTTTTCTGTTCTCAAGTGGCCAGGACTCCAGAGTGCTCAGATGGGGCCCACATGGCCACCACGTGCTGCCCCTGGAGGCCGTACACTGGCCTCCCGAAGGCCCTGCTGCTCCTCGCTCCTCCTCCACGGACTCACCTGCTCAAAGCATCCAGTGCTGGCCCAGCTCCCCGTGCTGGGCCAAAAAGCCCAGAGTCCGAGTGTCATTTCCCTTTTGTACTAGCTGAGCCGCTAGGGGCACACTATTGAAACTCTCTCCACCTACCCGTCCTTCTCAGTTTAGCAGGGTAATAGTCGCTATTACTCAGGGCTAATGTGAAAAATGTATCTGTAACACACACAGCCCAGTGCCTGTGACAACCCGAGACACACTTTCACCTTAACGCAGCAGGTTTTCCGCTTGTTCGACTAAATGAACCCCCACGAACAGTACCACAGAGATTGTGCATGGCCCTATGAGTTGTCTTTCCTCTCCCCTGGCCAGTGTGTTCTCCAGCCGCTGCAGTCAGCAGTTGTGCTGCTCCTGGTTCTCAGTCTCTTCCCCTGCAGCTGCCCAGCTCCCTGCTCCAAGCTCAAGTGGCTCCCCGTGGAGACCTTTGCTTCCACATCTCAGAGAGAGAGGCTTCTCTCTCCTCTCCTGGGCTCCATCCTGGCCCTCTCCGGCGTCACGTCACACTCTTGTGGTCTCCTACCTCCTCACCGCCCTTGTAGACGGATTGTTTTCTGAGTTCCGTTTTGCAACTATTGCTTTCGGTTCTTTCACCGCCAGATTCACATTCGCTGCACCAATATGAGAGTCAGGAACCAGGATGCCATGAACACGGGAGAGGTAGGGATTGAACCTAGGCCTTTATACTGAGTACATCTACATCCCATAGCCACTTCTGATCTTTTTTTTTTTTTTTAATTGAGACAGGGTCTCACTGGGTTTCCCAGGTTGAGCCCAAACTTGAGATCCTTCTGTTGTAGGTTGGTAAGCTAGTTAAACATGCTGTAGGCAATTTGACAGGGCTTGGAAGGAGCCACCATGGAGAACAATCAAGGAGACCTTCATTGATATTCTAAGTAGGTTTCAAACTCTGGGGTAGAGACCAAGGTCTTAATCCACCCCTCCCAGGAAAGATCCCTGTTTGAAAATAAACCCTTGTACACTTGTTACATGACTTGTTTTCACATTGGACCATTTTCATCAATATTGCCTAAGTGACTATACTTGTGATCTTACTGGTTGATCACGAGTTTGTCTGTCTTGTAGTTTCTCATTGGGTCAATATTACCTAAAACGACTGTACTTGCAATGTTACTGGTTGACTATAATTTTGTCCCACTTTGCACCCACCTCACCTCCTGGCTCTGCTCCACGAAAGCCCCCTGAGAAATGAGGTGAGCAGGTCTCCCACTTTCTCAGGCCTGCCTTCTGTCCTTCTTAGACAGATGCTTTCTTTCTCAATGAAGTTTTCCTACTCTTAACCTCCGTAGTTCCTAGAATTCATTCTTTGATGTTTAGATAAAACAGACTCATGTTTCAGATATCTAGCAGGTCGGAGTTGGGCTTGCTTCCCTGTATCACTCCTGCCTCGGCTTCTTCAGATGGCTGAAATGTCACGTGAGCACTACCACTAGCTGTTTGTCCTTTGGCAAACAACTTAAACCTTTTTATACCAATTTCTTTATTTTTAAGATGGGGAAAATATTTTTTTAAAGACTAAGTTAATTTCTCTAAGCATTTAAAAAAGGGTTTTATAGGGCCGGAGATTTAGCTCAGTGGTTTCGGCACCTGCCTCGCAAGCACAAGGTCCTGAGTTTGATCCCAGTAACCACATAGAATGTTGGGCGTGGTGACTCACGCCCACCAGAAATCAATACCACATACCACAGTGCCAGGCGTGGTGGCTCACGCCTGTAATCCCAGCACTTGGGAGGCAGAGACAGGAGGATTGCTGAGTTCAAGGCTTGCCTGGGCTACATAGTGAGCTCAGGGCCAGCCTGAACTACAAAGCAAGACCCTGTCTCAAAAAAAAAAAAAAAAAAAGGGTTTTACACATAGTGCTCAATAAATGAGGTATTAACCAGATAAGGTGGCCATATTTGTGATTCCAGCACTTGGGAGACTGAGGCAGGAATATTGTCATGAGTTGGAGGCCAGCCTGGACTGCAGAGCAAGACCCTGTCTTAACCAAATAAATAAATAAATCAACATCCTTATCTACCACTTGCATGGCTTCTTGCCTATCTTCCTCCACCTTCATACTACAGACTGAATTTTGCTTCTTGACTATACTAATGGCCTTCTTGTCTCCAAATGAAAGTCCACTTTAATCTGCCCCTGCTCTCCTGAAATTGTGGGCAGCTTTGACAAAACCAACACGTCCACAGACTTGGGACCGGGAAAGTTAACTGGTAGAAGACTCAGCATGGCTCCAGGGGGAAGAGGGGAGCAGCAGGGAGGTCTAGGGGTGACGCTCTGGTTTGGGGCCCTTTACTCGAAGGCCTCCCCAGAAAGCCCATGAGGGTCCCGACTGCGAGCCCGGTGGGTCTTTATGACAGGGAGAAGTGACTATGCGAAGCCACAAGACCGTGGGTGCGAAAGCTCCTCAAAAGGAGACGGGGAACGTGTTCCCACCAACAAAGGACAGCACGCACAAACCCCCAGAGCGCCAAGGAGCCCCTGCTGGCTGGTTGTCCTGGCTGGGCCTCCAGGGGCCCAGAAAGCTCAGAGAGAAAACCGCAGAGAGAGCGGCCCTCATGGTCTGAGAGGCAGACGCAGGCCAGGATCCTATGGGACCACAGAGAGCACAGGAAAAGCTGGTGCGGGCCGAAGCCCCGCTAAACCCGGGGGCCCTGTGGGTCTGTGGATGCCCTGGCCGCACCCCAAAAGCCAAGATGGTAAAACCCAAAGCCAGCAGTTCGTAGCCCCTGAGGACAGAGACCGTCCTGGTGTTCTTCGCTATTCAGAGATGTGCACACATGGCTGATAAATGCTGTTGAGCTGAGTTCATTGATTACTTTGTTTCCTTTACTGTCATATTGAAAGAGCACGAAAACCACACCCTACTTTTTGTTTTATTTTGCTTGGGTTGTTTTTTGCTTTGTCTTTTCCTTTGTTGGTTTTTGTTTTCGTTTTTTGAGACTGGATCTTGTCATATGGTCCAGACTAACCTGAATTTGTGATTCTTCTGCCCCAGCCTTCAGAATGCTGGGATTACAGGTGTGTCCTGTTATCCCTGGCTCCTTTTTGCTATCCATGTTTTTGCTCGCACTTTAAATAATGCATCAAAAAGCACCCATGATTCTAGAAAGATGAGGAAAGACTATCAAAGTACAAATTTAAACGTTTATACAGGACAATGAGAAACTTGGGTGGTCAGGGAATGCTGGATAAATAGTTTAAATAATTTGAGCCACTAGAGGGAGTATGTACAGGAACAAATAGAGTAAAATTGCATTATGTTCAGGGGGCAAACGTAAGTCTTATGATCAAGAATAATGCTTTCTATGTTAAAAACATATAAGTTTTAAAACTGTGAGAAATATATAAAATGAAGTTACATCTTATCACACAATAGCTAAGAGCAAACACTAGCATGAAGGCATTGTGAATTTTATTTTTCTTTTCTTCAGATCCTACCAGTTTGTTTACTCAAGCCCCAGCCACAAAAATAAAACTCTCCTACTCAAATCATGAAATAAAATTAAGTGCTTAAGTAAATTGGAATTTATGGTAGTTAGATCCTACAGAAGAAATGAAAGAGAAACAGCTCAGGGAGAAAAACAGCCTGCTTCTCTTACAGTTAACTGGGGAACCCATACTCAGAAGGCTAAAGCACCCCTCAGCTTGGGGACCGCTGTTGTGTACAGATGTGACCTATGACCTACCTTTGGCATGGGCCAACCTACAACCCTTCCTTTGTCACCATAATGAGGTAAACTCAGAGGGAAACCTTCCTGGTCTAAGAGTAGATTGTTGCCACCTTCCACCATTCTCTCCTCTTTCACTTTGTTTCTATTCCTGTTTGTTCCTCCCAAAAAACAAAAACCCTTTTCTACCTCATCATTGAGCCACATTAAATTGGAGCTTTCTCCCTATTGCAATACTTCTGTCTTTGGTGTGTGTAGGGAGGTCTGAGACGGGGTCTCCCTATGTAGTTTAGGCTGGCCTAGAACTCATGGCAATCTTCCTTTCTCAGCCTTCCAAGTGCTGGGATTACAGGCATGCACTACCTGGAACAGTATGTCTTTCAAATAGTCATGTTCTACTTCAATCAGCATTTCACTTTTAAAAACCATGTCTGGAAATAGGTCCAGGAACAACTACAACTTCAGAGATGTAAATACTTCTCCCCTTTTATTCCATCCCACCCATAAGTGCACGTGGGTCCCCAGCTTTCTAGTGTCTCAGTACCAAGGGCTTCTTCAATCCTGGCTGTGAATCTTCAAGGCAGAATCCGAGGAACATATAACTGCTTTCCATGGCCTCTCTTTCTCCCCAGGCTCAAAAACCAGCCTGAAGTCAGAAGGCACAGATGTTTGGGCCCCATTCAAGACTAGTCAGTCAGTTATCTCAGTGGCCTTCTGGAAGGAGATGACTAGGGGTGGATGATCTCAGGATACTCCAACAGATGTGGCTGCTGTGGGCATCCTGGGTCAGCCCCAAGCATTTCACAACCATCCTCCCACTGCTGGCGTGTCTCACAGTCTTCCTGAGGAACCCTCGGGATCCGGGGTGACACCACCACAAAGGACACAGTAGACTTAACTACCAGCACAGCCAGACTTAGGCCCAGGCATTGTGAATTTTATTAATGCATGTTCTCAGTACATAATGATCACATTCATCATCAGGAGTCAGTACATGACATAATGCACCTCCACCAAAGCATTGTGAACTTTTAAAAATACTAAATGTAGAAATTTATAGTTCTATCTTAAATAGCAACTTAAAATGTATTAGGTCAAAAGGTCAACCTTGCTGTTATATTTTAGAATTTTCCATTCAAAAATCATATATTAGATCTGGGCGTGGTGGCACATGCCTGAAACCCTAGGTACTCAGGAGATTGAGACAAGAGGATTCTGAAATCAAAGCTAGCCTGAACAACATAGCAAGATTCAAGGTCAAAAAAATCACATATTAAATGCATCTTGTTTCAACATTACAGGAGAAATTGTAGTGGTTTTTTCGAGACAGGGTCTCACTATGTAGTTGAAGTTGGCCTTGAATTTACTGTGTAGCTCAGAATGGCCTCACACAGCAATCCTCCTGCTTCAGCCTCCAAAGTGCTGGGATTACTGGCATTATGCCACCACACTCAGATTATTGAATTATTATAGTCAAAGAGAAAAGTCCCAGAACGGGTCATTAAAGTACCCAATGTCACATATCTAGGTAGCAGTTAGACCTGTACAAACTTTATGTCTAAAGAAATAGAAAACATCTTTAACAATTTGAAGAAGGAGTAACTCTTCAACTACTCTAAATGAGATCAATTATCAAAAATTGTGGAATTTAATACATTCAAAATCTACAAAATAAAGTAATTCTATACTTTGCCACTCAAGCTGAAAAATATCTAGAATTTTTAAAACAAAAAATATAGTATTGAACCAGGCATAGTGGCTCAAGCCTGTAATCCCAGCACTCAGAAAGCTGAGGCAGGAGGGTTGCTGTGAGTTTGAGGGCAGTCTGGGCTACATAGTAGGTCAGTGAGAATTACATAGTAAGACTCTACTTCAAAAATAAAATAAAACAAACAAACAAACAAAAACCCCAAGAAAGAAAATATATGGATAAGCCAGACAAAAAGACAGAAAAACTAGTAGACAGAAACAGCAGATGTCTTATTTGTATTTTTGCAAAAATGGAGAAAAGAAGAAGCAATGCAGAGATGAGCAAATTCCAGACCTCTCTAGGAGTGACAGGGGAATCCTTTAGGAGGATTCAATGAGGTCGTCAGTGGTGACTTGTGTAGGACTTCACAAGACACGGATTCACAGAGGTTCTACTCAGAAGGAAGGTAGGGTGATTGTTAATCCCCTTCCCAAATATTACAAGTAGAAAACAAAATGTAAGACTTTTCTGAGGACACTGGACTCTATATTATAATTTCCATAAATAGTGAAATTATGACACTAGAATGGATTGTAATTGAACCAAAAAAGTACTACTGTTTCTATCTAATGGTTTATAGAAAATAGTATCAATCAAAAAAATTGGTTGGGCCGGAGGGTTAGCTCAGTGGTTCTGGCGCCTGCCTCGCAAGTGCAAGGTCCTGAGTTCGATCCCCGGTAACCACATATGATGCTGGGC
>PVIC010045277.1:0-14678 GCA_004025085.1 Thryonomys swinderianus
AATCAATAGATCACAGATAGACAATTCCCGGATCTTCTCTTTGGCATGAACACCTGTAGATGCAAATGAGCTTTAGAAAGTATGACAGCTTTTATAGAGTGCAAAATTTCTATAGGAAACTTGGTGTGGGAATGTGATGAGGGGAAGGAATAAATATGATACAGAAAGAAAATAAAAGAGCATGTATAAAGGGGGTGAGAGGTGTGGATGGGTAGGGATATGAGTAAAAATGAGAATTAACTTGTGTCATATACTGGTACAAATTCCCCAATGTTATACATGATTTTGAGATGTATATAAATTGTACCAATAAAGAATTCAATTTATAAAAAAATAAAAAGAACAGAGCTGCCTAAGCCTTTTGAGGTTCACTTCTAGCCACCACTTGCTCTAGATACTGGACACAGGACTTTAGGACTTAATGTTTGACTTACAGAGTTTACGTCTTGCTTTGTGCTCATTATTTTTATCCTATTTCTTTTGCAATGAGTATTCATGCTGTGTTCATGTAAGTTGGAAGTGTTTATTTTGATTTTTAAAGGGGCTCAAAACTAAGAATTTGCCTATAGTCTCAGAGAACATTTTAAAGTTGGACTTTTCAGCAGTGCTGGAACTGTTAAAATTAGAGAAGTATTAAATGTATTTTGCATAAAGAGGCAGACATGAGCCTTTTGAGGGCAAGGATAGAATGCCATGATTTAGATATAAAATGGCCCCAGAAGTCTCATGTGTTTAGAAGGTGTTTAGACTATAGGAATATAATATCTGGTTTACTATTAGGAGACAGGGACTCATCGGAGGAAGTAAGTCGCTAGGATCATATCCTCCCCAGTTCCTCTCTTCTCACTCTGATTCCTGGTCACCATGATATGAATACCTTTTCTTTGTGCCAGGCCCTTCCACCATGCCATTTCTACATTTGACCCTGCTGGTCATGGCCTGAAATTTCTCAAACTGTGAGCCAAGATAAATTTCTCTTCCTTTAAGTTTTGCACATTCAGTATTTTTGTCTCAGCAACAAGAAAGTGACTAAAAGGACCTACTGATATGGCAAGAGGAAATATAAAATAACAGTCTCCTTGGAAAAACAAAAATAGTCATTGGAAAAGATGGTAAGGTATATGCAGAAGCCAACGTTCTATGCATAGTTGGAGTCATCTTCTCAGGGAAGTTTTCTAGGAGAGATAGACCTGGGAGCAGCTGAAGTAAGCTTTGTTCTCATCTAGGACAGAGGTGATGGTGTTCTTTCTCGTGCTCTGTCAGAAATATACACTAGGTTCCCCCTCAAATACGTCCCCATGTTTCCAATCTCTTCCTTGCCTTCCAGCCAAACACCTAGAAACTTTCCTGTGGAGATACCCAACTCCTGTCCAGAGCCACCACAGTGGTTATATCATCCTGGCTGCAGCCCGGTGCAGCTGTCTGAACTGCAGTACAATCAGAAGCCCATCACATTCCAGGACACTGATTTTTCTCAGAAGTAATCTCACTTTTACATTTTTGCTCCACAAAACTTGTTCAAAACCAATAGCATAAGGCTTTAGTTAACACAAATGATGCATTAAAGATAACACAGAATGTCTTAAAGATTTGCTATCACCTGACTTTTCACTTTCTTTCTCCTATAACCCTCTCATAACCCTGGTCTTGGTCTCTAAAGCTTGGCAAACATATCTCCCTCTACATACATTTGTGAGCAATAATCCCTTGTTGCTCTACTATGACCTGCCTCAGAACAGAAACTTCATGGCTTAGGAATAAGGCCACGGTTACCTATAAGTACCTGTCTGCCCTCTGGTCAGGGCTGTGCACATCACAGATCCAAGCACATCTCATTTAGTTGTGTGATGGCCTGAATCCTGGTATAGGAACCTGGAGTTCACCCCAGAGCCCTCTTTGAGGTTTACCTTAGTAATCATAGAAAAGGGACCCAGTGCCCCTTCTAGCACCTGAAAAGGGCTAATCTCACCCTTCATCCCTGGAATGCTCTGAGTTCAGAAGCAGAGACCCTTACTGAGGTCATCCCAGGTATTACAGCAGGTAGATTTGTTGCCTCATACAGATAAGTGCAAGAGGTCAGTCACAAGCCAATCCCAACACCCCTCTCCCCACTAAGAAAACGTGGTCCACAAGCACAGCTTAGTGTTCTTCAGGATTAGGAGAGAAAGACATTCAGTCATTTACAACATGGTTGGAACTGGATAAAGTTTAGAGCAAATTATGGTGAATATTTTATTTAAAACAAGAAGATAAAATATTTATTTCAATTACCATGCTAGGAAATATCATAAATTTGCATTATGTGAGGATCCCAGCAGATAGGAGAAAGTTTATCTCCACCTATTGATGAAAATTCTGCAGCCCACACCCCTAATTCTTCTTCTTGGATAATATAAAGAACCAATTGATTGATTTTTTTAAATAGTTCAACAAAACAAATTATTAATTTAGCATTCTTTCCCCACCCTGCCAACCTCAAGTGATATTGGTTCAGGGCTTAAAATATGTAAAGATATTCAATGATCATTTACCCTCTGGGAGTTTTAACTCTTGTTTTCATGTACATTAATAATATCTTGGTGTAATTTTTCCCAAGAGAATGTATCCAAAAACAGTATGCATACATTTGCATACATAATTGCTAATAAGCCTCCCAAGAAGAAAATAGCCTTCCATCCAGGTGGAAAGATATCACCTTAAATCAAAGCTTAATGACTGTAAAGGTATTTTTACAAAGTTATAGAAGGATGCTAGACTATAAATCAAAACCAATTAGGAAGCATAAATGGTAATTTTGATAAGTGGCTACCTCTTTGACGGTTGCATGAACATACCACCATCTCTGTTATACCTTGTCTACAATTTTTTCTGCCAGAATGTATGCACCATTTTTATTTGAAGCAATTCCAAACAGTTGAGAGGGTCACACCATCTCCTCTCATGCATGCCAAAGGGACGCACACCTCTCTGAGCTCCCTGGCTAGCAAGAAAACTGTCTTAGGAACACAGCTATTCTTCCTTCCTAAACCATCGAACTTGATGATTCATCTTAGTAATTATCCTCTTTACTACTAGCTTATGACCTCAGCATTCCCAACAGATCTCTCAACCTAACTACTACTTAACATGGGTGACTAAAGAACTGAGGCTATTTGCAATTCCCAGTCTAGGCAAAGTAGAACCAGCAGAAAACTCTTCCACCTTCAGCCCCTAAAAATCATGTATTTTTAAACTGATTATGAACAAATTCAACTATTGTCAATGACAATTAATTGGCTATTTCAGAATTTTAGCAGAGAGGATTTTGAGTGTTCCTAACACAGAAAAAGGCTGTGTTTAAGATGATGAATACTCCAGTGGCCCTGAACTATCTGTATATATTGTACATAGGTACTGAAATGTCACACCATATCTCATAAACATGTACAACCATGTGGCTGTTGAAAAATAAAAGAATACAGGCCAGAGATTTAACTCAGTGGTTCCAGCATCTGCCTTGCAAGTACAAGGTCCCAAGTTCAATCCCAAGTACCAACTACTACAGTGCTGTGCATGGTGGCTCGCATCAGTAATCCCAGCACTCAGGAGGCAGAGGCAGGAGGACTGCTGTGAGTTCGAGGCTAGCCTGGTCTATATAGTGAGTTCAGGGACCTGAACTATAAAGCGAGACGCTGTCTCAAAAACAAAAAATAAAAGTATATGAAAAATAAACAACAAATGAGTGTTGTCAATATTGTTGTGTCTGTTTTTTCTCTGCCTCATTTCCCCCTTTCTGGTTGCAAAGGTATAAATGACATGTATACTATAGTTGCTGTGAGTTCATAATATCAGGAATTCCTCTAATGAAAAACTCACTATAGCCATGGATTTAGCTCAAGTGGTATGGTGCCTACCTTAAAAATACAAGGGCCCAAATTTGATGCCAAGAACCACACACACAAAAAAAATTATAAAACACCACCCTTGGACATAAAGGCTACAGAATCCCTGTGTTCAGGTTTTTTGGTTTTGGGGGTATTTTTGTTTTTGTTTTTGTTTTGTTTTCTGTATTGGGGATCAAACTCGGGCCCTTGTGTGTCCAAGGTTGGCACAGTACCACTTGAGCTAAATCCCAGCCCCTCCTTTTGTTCAGTTTTATCTCTGTATCAATTAAGTTTTTTTCTAGCACCACAAAGCATCATGCACAACACACATACACATACACACTTGCACATACATGTGCATGTCTGACACACCTTATACATGTTTCATAGTGGATGTTTTTAAACACTCCCAAGAGCAGGAGAAGAGCACATGAGCTGGGTTTTCAGTATTATAGGAGGAATGAGATTATATACTATAAAGTGACTTCCAGCACTTTCACACTGTCAGGACAGAAGAGAATAAATAGGATCAAGATTCCCTTTTTCCTCATTTCAGCCACACAGAATCTGTCACAAGTAGAAGGTTGCTCATACATTCTTTTTCTAATTAATCTAAATTTCACGCTCTATAAAATGTCATTTGTTCCAGTATAAAAACAATCATTTTGCTACAAAACATTGATATTTCAAGAAAGAAATTAGCTTCACATTGGACTCACTTAGTTCTGGGATGTCCACACTCTGGGGGAGGAAATTGGACTCAGGTTGTAGGTCTGCTACTATAATTGCTAGCCTTGGTGGTAACCTTGGACATGTGCAGATCTTTGTGTCTGTTTTTGTCTGTTTTCTGTTGCTATAATGGAATGCCACCACCTGGATAATTTAAAAAGAATAGAGGTTTGTCATCCGGTCTCACCAGTTACCATACCATCTCAGTCATCTGACAACCTCGGGAGGGTGAGCAGGGACACAAAATCACAACTCCCAGACTCCGTGTAGGTTGAGAAGCTTCTCCCGTTTATTATGGAAGTTACAGCATTTATATAGGGTGGCTTGGGATGTGATTGAATGAAAGGGCGGGAGCAGTGCTCATGGCAGGGTATGATTAGGTGCAAGGGTGGAAGCCGCATTTAGCAATCTATGATTGGTCTGCATCACCTGGGTCACCTGCGTCACCTGCGTCTGTGTGTCGCTGTGGTTTCTTAAAGGGCCATTGCATCTATTCGCCCTCCAGGAGAGAGAAAAGAGAAGTGGAAGCACCTGGAGAAAGGTTTGGCCACATTAGTTCACTTAGCTCATAGTTCAGGAAGCTGGGAAGCCCGAGAGCATGGCACCAGCATAGGAACATAGTAACATGGAAGACAGTGTTCTATGGCATAAGACAGAGTAAATGCAACAGAGAAAGCTCAATTTTATGCTCGATTTTGATAATTATTAATTTATCAGTCTATAAGTTAATCAAGTCATTGACGAATGGATTCATCAACCTATTTATGAAGACGGTGCCCTCATAATGCACTTTGTTTCCAATGGACCCACCTCTCAGCACTGTCACAGGGAAGGCCATGATATAAATGCTCCCCTTCCCAGGTTCAGGAATGGAGCCAGCTGGCCAAGGAAAAAACTATCTTTCCCTACATTCTCTTCTCCCTATATGGTGATCTTTTCTTCAGACTTTAAGTAGGATGCACAGGCAGAGGGAAGGAGATTTAGAATGACCCCTATAATTTCTGAGCCCCAAGAGATAGAGAGAATAGACTTGACTCCACCCAGTGACCCCAGAGTTTGTGACAGTAGACCTCAGATGAAGTTGGAACTCACAGGCTTGAAGAAGTAGAGTCAGATGCATCCCTTGCCAGGAAAGGGGCTAGGCATCACCCAGTCTGTTAGACAGTCTGTCTCCTCTGAGTCTAGGGACCACAAGCAAGACAAGTTTTAGGAACCCTGGAACCCCCAGATAACAGCCATCCTACAATCAAGGCAGAGGAGACCTTAGCACTTATCATGAGCAAGAAATGCTCACATCCATGGGAGCAAGCCATAAAAGTAGACTGAAAGTTGTAGATTCTTAAAAAGTGGCTGAAGATATACTCAATGGAGAAGAAATTGGGAGATGCCTTTACCCACAAAGGAAACTTAGCAGTGTTTGGAAAACTAACACAGATGCTTGAATTCTCAAAGAGCTGAGAATCCTCAAACACATGAGTTATACACGAAGTGAGGGTAAAACTAACATCTAACTCACCTGTGGTTACTGAGGAGTTCAAAAGAGATACGTGGAAGGTTGATGAGGGCAGAGGTTCTGTCTGATTTGCCAACACCGAAAATCCTCACTGGCACAAAGGTATTCCCTGAATAAATCATCTCAGGAAAGTGTGAGGCTACTGTAAACTGATGTTAAAGATCACCCTGTATAGCCGGGCGTGGTGGCTCACACCTGTAATCCCAGCACTCGGGAGGCAGAGACAGGAGGATTGCTGAGTTTGAGGCTTGCCTGGACTACATAGTGAGCTCAGGGCCAACCTGAACTACAAAAGTGAGACCCTGTCTCAAAAAAAAAAAAAAAGATCACCCTGTATAACCTACTGACTTAATAATCAGCTCTTCCTATATGAGTTCCAAAAACAGAGGACTGAGGCAAGGCAATGGGCCCAGGCAGTTTATTTGAGGGGTTAATACAGGAAGCCAGAAAGAGAAACATGGATGAAACAGACAGAAGAAGGAAAAACTAATAAAGGATGCTTCGTGGATCTTACCTCTGTGAGACTAAGCTCAATCCCCTTAGGGAAGTATATTTTTCCATTTCCTGTTCCTGTAAGAAATATCTGAGGCTGGATAATGTATAAAGAAATGAGGTTTATTTAGCTCTCTGTTTTGGAGGCTGGAAGCCCGTAATCAGACTGAGGGCTGACTGGTGGATGGCATCATAGAAAATCAGGGCAATTTAAGTGTCAGCCACTCGCATTTCTAACACCTCCCTCTCCCAAACACTAACTCAGGATCCCACAAGAGCCACTTTATTGCTTCTGAAAGTAAGGGCCCCCTATCTCCCGTTAGGACCCACCTTTTTTCAGTACAGGGGATTAAACCCACAGCCTTTGCACTGAGCTATATCCAAACCCCTTTTATTCTTTGAGAGAGGACCTTGTTAAACTGCCCCATGATAGATTCAAACTTGTGATCCTCCTGCCCCAGCTTCCTACAGGGCTGTAATTGCAGGGGCCCCCCAATGCCCACCCAGGGCCAACTCCTTTTAAGGTTCCACCTTTTCTATACACCACCACAGAGTAGACCAGCCACCTGCACACCAACCCAGGGGGAGCAAACTCAAGCCATCTCCAAACAATAGCAAGAAGACTGCAGGAAATAAAGTTCAGAATCCATAGGCTGAGCTGGGGAATTAATCCACTGACTCATGACCCAGCCAGCCCTTGACTGCAGTGTGGGTGTCAGTTTACAACTCCTTTGCACTCCCAAGCCCAAGCCTGTGGGCTGAGCCAGCTCCTGGCACTTAGGAGAAATGCCTAGGACAGAAAGAACTGAGACCCAGGAGTGCTTGGCTTGAAAGGTGGTCTCTCCATGCTGCACCAGCAAGCAGAGTGGGGCTGAGGGCAGTGGCAGGGGACAGTACCAGCTCTGGTCCAAACCTCCTGCACAGCCATCGTCACCAGGTGTTAACTATTTATGAAGTGCTCTGCCTGTCTCAGGAGATGGCCATGATATCTAATCACTGAACAATTTTATAATTTAAAAGGGATTTGATTCTCTTCTCTGTCTAGACAGAAAATAAGCTGGGAGAATGACTCAGACACTGTGTATTTAAACAGCACATTGAGTGTGAGCCTTATGTTAAGACGTGTCAGTCTCCAGTGTGGAAAGTCAGATTAATACACATTCCTTTGCAGGGAAACTAATTAAATTTTTCTATCTTCCTCCTTGGCTTCTATCAATTAACTGTAGTTTAAACTTTACCTGGGTTTCTCCATAGAGGAAATAAAACACACAACCAAAGTCCCACAAAGCAAATACAGTGTTCTTAGAGGGAAAACTTCTAAAGTATGAGATAAAAGCTGAGAACCTGGGTAGTTTGGAGGTGCACTGAGTACATACTCTTTTGTTCAAGGAGGGTAAAGCTGGAAGTTACAAAGAACTTAACAAATATGCTGAGCCCAGCTGTTCATTTCAAGAAATTATTAACACAATCCATATTTCTCAAAATAAGAAAAAACAAGCAGAGAAGCACATCAGTGCACAGGAGGAAATACTTTTACCTAACTTTAATTCCTAGGCTACTTCTTTCTTATTCATTTATTTTTCTATGAGTTCTACGTGTTTCTGCAGACTGATGTGAGGATTCAGGGAAGGAATGGTCAGATTAGAAAGAACACGGAATTATCCTTGAGAAGGAACAGGAACATGCCCAGCTCTTCACAGCCTATGGGAACTTATAGAGTGACATTTATAGAAATAACGCATCTGTCCCTGGGCCCTTCCCATCCGGAGCCCTTTGAGTGTCTTGGAGCCACCAGGTGTCTCTCAGGTGTGTTTGTGCACACAATGGTTCTGTCCCAGTAAATTCCCTCAGATTTCATTGGCCTGAGAAAATATACAGAAGGGTAATTTTCCTGATTGTAGAATTCTAAATTGGTGGGTGTTTGTGATTGACACCTTAAATATTTCTACCCACTGACTTCTTACTCATGGTCTGCTTTCTGATTATGGTCCAGTGTAATTGTGATCACTGTTTCTCTGTGAGTAAAGGCCACTAGCTTCTACCCACTGGCTTCTTTCAAGATTTTCTCTTCTTCTTTGGTTTTATGAAGTCTGGATGTGACATGTGTGTATGAGAGCCTCCAGGGTCATTCAACTTGTTTGGTGTCATCTGTGCTCTGTGGATCTATAGTTTGTAGTCTCTCACAATTTTGGAAAGTTTCGACTATTACGGTTTCAGAAATTTTTTCTCCTCTACTCTTTCTCTCTTCCTTAAACATCATGAAGTTTTCCATCCATTCTTTAATGTTCTTTCCTAGTCTTTATTATTTAGTTTTGTTTTTTAGGTCTTTGTCTTTGCATATCAGTTTTGAAAGTCTGTGTTGATGAACTTTGGGTTTTCTTCAGTGGGAACAGTTTGCTGACCAGCTCACCAAGACATTCTTCTTTCCTGTTACAATATTTTTAATTTCTCATATTTTCCTTTGACTTTATCCTGGAATCTTCCACTCTGATTACATTGCTCATAGGTTCTTGCATGTTGCCTGTTTTTTTTGTTTTGTTTTGTTTTGTTTTGTTTTGTTTTGTTTTTTTGTGACAGGGTCTCGCTGTGTAGTTCAGGCTGGCCCTGAGCTCACTATGGAGCCCAGGCAAGCCTCGAACTCAGCAATCCTCCTCTTTCTGCCTCCTGAGTGCTGGGATTACAGGCATGAGCCACCATGCCTGGCACTGTGGTATGTGGTATTGATTACTGGTGGGCGTGAGTCTCCACGCCCAGCATTGTATGTAGTTACTGGGGATCGAACTCGGGACCTTGCACTTGCAAGGCAGGTGCCAGAACCACTGAGCTAAATCTCTGGCCCCACATATTGCCTGCTTTTATAACAGAACCCTTAGCATGTTAATCATAAGTTTTTGAAATTTCTGTCTGATGATTCTAAAATCTATGGCACTTTTGAATTTTGTTCTGATGACAGCATTTACTCTTGAGAGAGTGTATGTGTTTCCTTACCATTTAATATTCCTTGTAATGTTACGTTGCAAGCCAGATGCCTTGGATCAGATAATATAAACTAGTTAATAGGTCTTTAGTGTGGAGACTAATGGTTATCTGAGTAGAACTGGACTATGTTTAATCTTTCCTGTACTTGCAGCTGCTGCAGGCTTCAGTGTCCCCTCATGTCTTTCTTTTGTCTCAATAGTAAGGTGGGTGTTTCTGTCATTTTAGTCTTATTCTCCCTGCCTTTCTTGGTTGCGCCATAGTATACCTTACTGATGGCAAAACTTCTAGAGTGATGACAAACAGCCTGCTGTACCATGCATGCCCTAGACTCACCACCGCTGGTCTATATCCTTGAAGCCCTAACCTCTGTAAATCATTCTCACCCTTTTAAGTGACTCAGGAAGGCTACAGAGCTGGATTAGTAGGAAAGTGCTTCTTGGTGAACTATTTACCTCTTGAGATTATTTTTTATGAAAACTGAATATATTTCATAATGATGTCTCTCTTTCTGCCAGAAATAGAGATCTTTCTCAGATACTCATTTGTCTCTGTGTTCGATGTGGTCAGCACACTGGAATAAGAGGCCACACTCTCTTCCTTTTCATTTCTAAACATGGAATACTGACAAGAAATAGACAGCCATTGTCCAGGAATGTCAGTATGAGGCAAACATTCTTGAAACTAACAATTGCATGTCTCCCTTAGTTTCATGCTATCTCAACTTTAACTTAGAACATGTTCACCTCCCAGTCTAGGGTACATTTTTCACACGTGCAAATGATCCTATCATTCCTGTCTCAACATATAGCACAAGTGTCTTATTCAAATATGAAACAAGACTGGAAACCAGAGAAAATAAAGAAGAATGAAGTTGAATTTTACTCACAATACATTCACAAAATGAGAAACTAGTACAGGAGAAAGCCTGGTGGACCAGGATTCAGGTGAGCTGTCACCTGCCCTGGAATCGCAGCTGGCCACTGAGGCATCTTGGGGCAGTAACGTGACCACACATCTCTAAGCCTTGGAGTTCTTGGTTGAAAATGGGAAATGATTACACAAGTTACCATTGCGATGAAGATTAAATGGCAGGTTCTACACAGAGGTTAAGGCAGCATCCAACGGACAGCAACAACTCAATTTCAGCTGTCACCAAGTCCAGTGTTGTAGCACATGTCTGAAACACTCCAAGTGTGTCGCTCCACAAGTGAAGGCCTATGACTCACACATGGCAAACCCATTATTGGCTGAAAGTGTTTTGTCCTCTACAACACAAGGTTTTTCTGTCCCCAGTGTTTCTTTAATCCTCTAAGTGTCTATCAGACTTCTGAGCCCCCATTTTCTTCACTTTCAATTTCCATCTCTCCTTACAATTCCACCTTTGGCTTGTACCTCACAGCAGAATTTCAGCTTCACCAAGTTTGTTGTCAGAAAAATCTCTGGACAGAGCTTTCACTTCCTTTCCACCTGTTTCCACATGGAAAGGCTCCTCTTTTTTTTTTTTTTTTTTTTTTTTTGAGACAGGGTCTCGCTTTGCAGTTCTGGCTGGCCCTGAGCTCACTATGTAGCCCAGGCAAGCCTCGAACTCAACAATCCTCCTGTCTCTGCCTCCCGAGTGCTGGGATTACAGACGTGAGCCACCACGCCCGGCTGGAAAAGCTCCTCTTATCTCACCCTCCTCTGACATCCCAGATCTGACACCCCTACCTCCCTGGCAAACCTTGATGAGTGACATTATAAGCAACATATTGCTTTAAGTTGCCACATAGAAAGAATGTTAGAAAGAGGGTTTAAATATTCATGCCCTATGACTTCATAATCTCATTTTTTAAAATATATCCTAAAAAACAACTTTAAAATATAGGGGAAAAAATATAACATAGAACATTTTCCAATTCAGCCTTATATATGATACTGATAAATTATAGGCAAACTAAATGTCCTAAGGTAGAACAATATTTTATTAACTTTTGACACATTCATACTATGGAATATTATGCAGCCATTAGAAAGAAAATTTACAAGGATTACACAGCAACTCAATACTTAAGAATAAAATGAAAAAGCCAGAGATGAAGGAGTATATCCCATACAATTGTAGTAATGGAAAAACATGAATGCCTACAGCAAGATATAAGGGAATACTCAAAGAGGAAAAAAAACTGTATTAATGGGATTGAGGGTTTTCTTTTCTGCTTTTTAAATTTCTATAGCATTATTTCATGGTTGTACAACAAAAACAAGTCCCTTACAAATGTAAATGTATGGTTTTACATTGCAAGCTTAATTTTTTGTGTACAGAGGATGTTCTGGAGGCACATACTGCTCTTTCTGGGTAGAATAAAGGAAGCAATTGGTTTCCTAAGGAAATATCTGACCACCACACTAAGGAACCTCACATCAAGATAATTTTCCTGCTCCTCTGTGTTCAGGGTGTGTGTTCTGAATTGCTTTTCCTCTCCTGGGGACGGATTTGAGCTGAGCCATCACCTCTCTGTTCACCTTGCACTCCCTTCACTGACGAGGACACACTTGTGAGGCCGTGGACTGGACTCCTGGACTGCGTGGCCCAGAAAGGCAAATCGACCCACACACTGAGCAAGCTGAGACCTTGGCCAAAGGCTCATTCTGACAAGCTAAATTGAAACTAATAGCATTGCAACGAAGTGCCTGCAGGTGAGGCTGTGCCAGCCAGCTGAACACATCTATCGACAGCAGGATGACAAATTATTTGGAACACCACCAGTAACATTGTGTTTGTTAATATGAAGCAGCTGGAGAAATAAAGGAAATTAACCCTGCTAATATCTGAAAAT
Source organism: Thryonomys swinderianus (assembly GCA_004025085.1). Lineage (NCBI taxonomy): Eukaryota > Metazoa > Chordata > Mammalia > Rodentia > Thryonomyidae > Thryonomys > Thryonomys swinderianus. The sequence continues at coordinate 12,393 of PVIC010045277.1, forward strand.
AAATACTATCCTTATAATCATAGTCTCTGACAGGTGGAGCATGTACAATAATGAGCTCCTTTCCTGGGTCTTCTCCCTTCCTGTCACCCAGTGGCCTTCAAGGTTTCTCCAAACCCAGTGAAAGGATGATCCACATGCCCAGTGTCCCCTGCTCACCCTCATCCACCTCTCTGTGGATGGTCCTCACCACTACACTTAGATGAGCTTTGAGCTCCCATACCGTACAGCACTGTTTCTTACTTGATTTTCTGTTGCTCTGGATGCCAGTGATTCCCATCTCCACAGGACATCCTCCAGCTCCTGCCTTGCATTTCCTCACTGAGTTGATTTCCTTCTATTCTTCTATTTTTATTCTCTCTGCATGAGTCCTTTGTCCTCTTTCAGCCTGTGAATGTTGTCATGCCTCAGCTTTCTATGGCTTCTCTGTCTCCACATAGTTTTCCTGGGTAATGTCATGCATTTCCATGACTCCGACTCTCACTTTATCGACTGGTGATTTACAGAACTATAATTAAATTCCAGACCTGTCTCCTAAACACCAAGCTTTTGTACATATAGTTTCTCAGACAATCCTCCCTGGGTGTTTCTTGGGGATGTGCCTTGACTCTGCATGTCCAGAGGTGAATTCATCTTAGCCATTTTCGTCCAAGACAACTTATTCCTCCTCCAATACAGAAACTTAGGTGCCCTCTTTGATGCCTTTCTTCCTCGTATGTAATTAATCACCATGTGTTTTTGATTCTGCCCCTTAAATATTTTCCATATTACCTTTATATCTATTGACTCTACCTAAATTCAAGTCCTTGTAATCTCTTAGTCACTTCTAAGTCTCCTAATTTATAGTCTCTCTGCCTCCCATCTTGTTTCCTCCTATCATTCATATTAACATCAGAGTAGCCTTATCATTCCTGAAAACAATTTATTGACCCTTCCTTTCCAGGAATAGCCCCCATCAACAAACACGGAAGGCATGATTTGCATATAAACTCACCACTCGGACACCACAGTAGAGTCGTTACAAGCAAGACCTTTGTACAAATGCTGAAATTAGTGGATAAAGATGAAGAAGAATCAAGGAGTGTATTTAGTGTAAAAACTGATCCCCTGGGAGGGCGGAGATTTAGCTCAAGGTCGCTGGTTCATGTACAACAATACCAGGCATGGTGACTCATGCCCACCAGCAATCAGTAGCACATACCACAATGCCAGGTGTGGTACTTATGCCTGTAATCCCAGCACTCGGGAGGCAGAGGCAAGAGGATTACTGAGTTTGATGCTTGCCTGGGCTACATAGTGAGCTCAGGGCCAAACTGAACTACAAAGTGAGACCCTGTCTCAAAAAAAAAAAAAAAAGAAAAGAAAAATGATCCCTGGAATATTTATTGATTACAAAGGAAAAGATAGTTTCTACTTAAATAAATCTGGCATATAACACTTGAGAAGTGACTGAGATCCATATCACCAGTAATAACCATGTCAACCTCAACTACCTCCAGACAGGTTGTGCTTAGAACAAAGCATCTCTGTAGTGTCTGTGCCAAGAATTCATAATGTCAGCATAACAGTGAGTACAATTTAGATCAAACCAAATTGAAGGACATATTAGAAAATACTTGATTAGCACATTTCCAACACATGAAGTTCAAAAAAAAAAGTAAAGAAAGGCTAAAAAGGACCAGAGATTTAGCTCAGTGGTTATGGCTCAGTGGTTCTTGCTTCACAAGCGCAAGGTCCTGAGTTCGATCCCCAGTAACCATGTACAGTGCCGGGTGTGGTGGCTCACGCCCATAATCCCAGCACTCAGGAGGCAGAGACAGGAGGATTGCTGAGTTCAAGGCTTGCCTGGGCTACATAGGGAGCTCAGGGCCAGCCTGAACTACAAAGCGAGACCCTGTCTCAAAAAAAAAAAGAAAGGCTAAAAAATGGTAAAGAATTCTAAGAAAATAGAAAGACTAAAAGTAGTGTACTGTCCTAGATTGGGTCTAGAAGAAGAAAAGGAATATTGGCAGGAAATCTGGTAAGAGTCTGATGAAGTTTAATTATTCAATGTTAATTTCTTCATTTTATTTGTTTTTTTTTGTTGTTGTTGTTTTTTTGTTTTTGAGACAGGGTCTCACTTTGTAGTTCAGGCTGGCCCACAGCTCACTACATAGCCCAGGCAAGCCTCGAACTCAGCAATCCTCCTGTCTCTGCCTCCCGAGTGCTGGGATTACAGGTGTGAGCCACCACGCCCAGCAATTTCTTCATTTTAATAATTATAATACAAAGAAAAAATGTGATGGTAAA
>PVIC010045278.1:0-14668 GCA_004025085.1 Thryonomys swinderianus
ACTGTAGTGCCTGCTGGTGCTTCACACCACTGGCGGGAGAGAGTGTCTGTCAGCATCTGACCCTACATCTGCACCTGCAGTGTGTTTATCCTGAAGGATGAGCAGAGGCGCAAAGTATGTTCACCTAGAAAGATCTTCATGTCAGCACTTCCTGTGACACCATGTCCCTGAATTCTGTGTCCACTGACTCGGCCAATGCAAATCAGCAAAGGCTTTTAAAAACTACATCTATGTTAAAAATGGATGGATTCTTTGCTCTAGTCATTGTTCAGTAAAATTACAACATTTCTTCACAGCCTCTGTTTTATTAAGTGTATGCTTTAACTTGAGAGGATTTAAAATATGCAAAGAAGTTATGTGCACATTCTTTGCCATTTATGTAAGGGGTTGGAGCACCTGCAAGTTTTGGTATCTGTCAGGGTTCTGCTGGATACTCAAAGCCAATTTTTATATTTATGAAAATGATAACTTTCAAGAAACTGACTTCTGGGCCAGAGAGTTAGCTCAGTGGTTCCAATGCTTGCCTGGCAAGCACAAGGTCCCTGGTTCAATCCCTGGTAACTGCACACAATGATACTGGGCATGGTGGCTCACACCCACTGGCAATCAGTACCATATACCACAAGTGCCGGGCTTGGTGGCTCATGCCTGTATCCCAGCACTCGGGAGGCAGAGGCAGGAGGATTACTGAGTTCAAGGCTTGCCTGAGCTACATAATGAGCTCAGGGCCAGCCTGAACTACAAAGTGAGACCCAGTCTCAAAAAAGAAAAGAAAAGAAAAGAAAAGAAAAGAAAAGAAAAGAAAAGAAAAGAAAAGAAAAGAAAAGAAAAGAAAAGGAGAAAAAGAAAAAAGTGGCTAGTGGATTCAGGTAGAAAAGTTATTAAATAAACTATAGAATACTTACAAGTATTGTATATCCAAAGATTTGAAGATTGAAACCAGGCTTGTTTGTCTCAGGATAATGATGCACTTCCCTGTGTCTTCAGGCTGATACTTGATCTCAGGTGTGTATAACATTATATAAACACAAATATGCAGGTAAAAACTGATGATTTGATGAAAGTGTTTTCCTATGTTTAATATCTACAAAATTATGAATATGTATAGTTTCATTTTTCTTTAACTAAATTTTAACAGTATAATTTTCTTCTATACATCAAATTTTAATAATTTCACTTTTTAAATTCAGTCTTAGTGTATCTAAATCTCTCTAAGTATTTATCTCTGGGCATTTTTCAGTACACTTAGTCACAATTATACTGAGCATTTTCCAAAGCTTCTACCTTTTAGATATTATCAGAAAAAATATGTTACACTTACTAGATCTAGGTCAGTCTTTTTTTTTTTAGCTCACAATTAAGAAGTCGTCCAAAAACCATTTAAATTTTCATTCTGAAGCAGTATGAAAGAAGCACTCATTTATATTTTAGCAACTTGTGAACAATCCTTTAAATGCGAATACCTGAGCACACATTTCAAAGTTTAAAATTAAGGCATTTTCCAAGAGCAGACTTATGGTGGTATAGTGGGCATAAGCATCTGTGGAAGATTTATCATGTCAGAAAATAATTGAAATAGTGGCTGAAATGTTCCCAAGAACAACCTTTTTATCTGCAGCTTAAATAAATGCTTTCCATTTCAAAGGGAACTCACGCTGCACCATATAGCTCAAGCGATCAGTAGAAGTCGACAACTGACTTCTTCAAGGAGTCTTGATTTTTATGTGATTTGATCAACCCAGAGTGTAAATTCTACTGCCAGAGCTAAAGATATGCACAGCCCTATCTGAATTCTTGTATTCCAGGCATCCGGTAAAATATGTTCATGTCACCAGCTTCTTTCAAATAGTGTTTATCATCATCCCCCTTTTTGCCTAATATAAGTTTACAACCAGTCTCCTAGGTGTACTAGTACAGTGCAGCTCTCCCACGGATACCATAAACAGTGACATCTTTGGTAATGAATGTCAGAATCACGCCAGCCTAAGAGGCCATTATCCATCTCCGTGTTCACTGCCGATGCACCTAGTGAGGAGCTCATTGCAAACTCCTTAGTCAAATGGACCTAATGCACGAACTTTTCACTGTTTGCATGTGGAAGGAAGGCATTTAATAAGTCCAGTCAATTATGAAGATATTCAAGATGTCTCTTATCTAAACAGCACAGTTGTAATTTTTTTTTCTTTTTTTGTCTCCTACAGTGTAAGTTTTCAGAAGAATAGGATTTTAAGGCTGGAAGTGACTTTCAGTGCCAATCTAAACATTTAATTCTTCAAATTAAGAAGCTAAAGCTAAAGAAAGTCAAAGTGGTTTATGTTTATTATGATGATTATTATTACATTGGAAACTGGTGACATATTTAGCCATAAAAAGTGAGCCAATTAATCATATAGAATAATTAATATATAATAATCATATGCATAATAGTTTTCCTTCCCCTTCCTCCTCCTTTCCTCTCCACCTATACTTCTCTATCCTTTCCTTCTCCTCCCTTCCCATCTTTATCTTTCCCATTACTTCCTTTTACTTATTTCTCTCTACTTCTACATCAAAACTAGTTATTTCCTGCTTCTCAGGTGCTTACTTTCAGCCCTTAGTCAACGGGGCCAAAATGTCAGAATTTATTTAATATTCTTACACTGTGATTAACAGTACAATTCTTTTAGTTATTTTCCAGATTATTATTAAATTTGTCTTTTCTTCAATAATGCATCTATTAAAATGTCTTATCAGCTGCTTTACATGAGTTGATTTTGTTTCATAATCTTTTCACAAGAACTCATGGAAGTGAAGACCCTCACCACCCTAGAAATTGCAGAATAACATTATATTAGTATATAACAAAATAAAAATCTTCAAGAGGGCTGACATCTAAGATTAAAACAAAAATCATGATCACTAATAACATAACTTGCCCAGAGAAGGAAACTGATAGGTGGGATATCATACAATCCTATCTTCAAAACACTCCAGCAATCCAGAGCAAGCTGGCTCAGGAGATAGGCAGGGGATGCATAAACATTTGTAAGACCTCCAGATTTTTCTACTGGAAATAACCAGTGCAGATTCAATAAACAAGGACATTTAGTTGTGGTCAATTATGATGTTAATTAAAATTGTTTATACAGATTGTGAATAAAAATACATGAAAAATTTCTTAGAAAACACAAGTGTAATTTAAAATATTCCTGAAATGTTCCTAAGGTTATGTGAAAAATGGAGCTACTGACTTTTTTGTGAGTTGCTGTGGTGTTCCGTAAGACTGGGCAAATGGATGGTTTTAAATGTACCTTCCTCCTCCAGTGTTTTAGAAATATTATGTCAAAATATGTAGTGTTTCTGTGAAAAAGAAAAAATTTAAAAAGCTCTACTTTTATGAATTAAAAGGTATAATTAGAACAGTAAAATTTTAAACTTGCTGCATGAATACAAAGTTGAAACCTTGGCTATGTAGAAGTTGTGTGTGTGTGTGTGTTTTATATGTGTGCTTGTCTGTGTGTGTTGTGGCTACTAAAGTCATTTCACTTTCAACTTTATTAGATTTTCTATCTTTTTCTTGTCTCAGAGACAAGTTATATTCTTAATATTCTCTTCCAGAACTTACCTTTATGTGCATTTCATGATTCTTTTAAGAAGCAGAGGTCTGAATTTTAGTTAAGCCTGACTTATCAAAATTTCCCATTTTGAACCGTATTTTTGAGAATTTCATGACCATCCTAAATTTATGCCTTATGTTTGGCAATATTTTTTAAAAAATGTTTATACTTTTCACACTGATACTTTCTTATCTAGATGTAATTTATTTTTGTATCATGTATATAAAGTCAATGTTCATTTCTTTCTTTTTCAGTAGGATATAAACTGCTTGAGCACCATTTACCGTATTTATTATTTTCTCACTTCATTGCAGTGGTAGGTTTATCTTACACAAAATGACGCAATATTTGTGTGTTTGTCTCTCCTATTCATGCTGTTCCTTCAATATATTTCTCTGTACTTACACAAAAGGTAAGACAGACTTAACTACTATTTTGTATAATGAAATTTTAGAACAGATGTATAAAACCTCCAACTTTATTCTCCCTAGAGTGTCCCTTCAGAGTCCTCAGTCATCTGTATGTTATAAATCTGTGCCGATTAAATCTGCCAATTTTCACAACAAAAGCAAACAAGCAAACATCTGCTCAGACTTGGACCGAGAAGGCTATGAAATCTGTGAACCAGCCTGGCACAGTCTGACGACAACTTGGATGTGACAGTTCACGAGCTGGTGCACATTTGACTCTACAGGTGTTCAATAATTACTCCTAGGGAGCTTTATGTTTCTATACTTAATTTTTACAGGTTATTTTAAATAAAAGGTAAAAAAAATAAATGGCTGAGTGAGGACTTGTCATAATATACATAATGACTCTAGTTGGCATTTATACTATGTTTCACTTTGTTTTCACTCACTTGTACTGTTCCATCATCACCACATTCCTAGAAGTAAACACTTTTCTCCATTTTCATTACAGGTAAACCTGTGATTACATAGGTTTCATAACTTGCAAAGGGTCACACAATTGGTATTTTATAGTAACAAGACCAAAACTCATGCGTGATATCAAAACTTGTGCTATTAATATGTATATTCTATGGTTTTATTTTTAATTGATTTTATTGGTTCATTTTATATATACACTGTGGTCATATTCAACATGAAGAATTTGTATCAGTACATGTAACTTAATTTTTTACTGTTCTCCAGCCCTACAACCCCTGTCCCCATATACATAAACTTTGTTATCTTTTTGTATCATCAAGTTTTTTCTTTCCCTTCTTTATTGCCCCTAGAAAAAAGGAAAGAAAATGTTGTATGGATTCAAACTGACACCCATTCATACTTTGGGTATAAGTTTGGGTATATTCACCATACTCATTGCTAAATCATTTTTTTCATTATTCAGTAAACTCTGTTGTTACATTATATACACAACTCACAATCACACAAAACATTGGGAATCCTGTACCAATATGTGACACAGGTCAATTCTCATTTTTACCCACATCCCTGCCCACCCACCCCCTCCCCATCCCCTGCATACATACTCTTGTATTTTCTTCCAAATCATATTTATTCCTTCCCCTCATTTCATTCCCACACCAAATTCGTTTTGGATATTACAGAAACTATCATACATTCTAGAGCTCCTTTACTTGTACAGGTACTTATATCAAAAAAAAGATCCGGTATTTGCATACATGTGATCTATTTATTTCACTTATTAGTGTGTCCTCCCGGTGTCTCCATTTGCACATAAATCAATCTTGTCATTCTTTATGGCAGAGTAATACTCCATTAAATAAAAAAAAAAACCCACGCATCTTCTTTATCCAGTCTCCAGTTGATGGGCATTTGGGTTGTTTCCAAGATTGGGCTATCACGAACTGAGCTTCTATGAACAGAGGTGTACATCTGTCTTTCCAATGTAATTTTAAAAATTCCTTTGAGTATATTCCTAGCAGGGGTATAGCAGGGTCGAAGGGGAGCTCTTGTCCTAGTTTTCTTAGGAATCTCCACACAGTTCTCCACAATGGTTGCACAAGTCTACAATCCCACCAGCAGTGGAGAAGGGTTCCTTTGTCCCCACAGCCTCGCCAGCATTTATCATTGGTTGATTTTGTAATAGTGGCCATTCTTTGTGGAGTGAGTTGGAATCTCAGTGTCGTTTTCATCTGCACCTCTTGAGTGACCTGTGATGTTGAACATTTCTTCATATGCTTCTTGGCTGCTTTGAATTCTACCTCTGAGAAGTGTCTGTTCATTTCACATGCCCATTTTTGAATTGAGTCTTTAAACTTGGGGAGACTGATTTGTTTAAGTTCCTTGTATATTGTAGATAATAGCCCTTTGTCTGACAAACATCATTGCTAAATCAGTTTAAGAATATTCTGATAGAAATGCATTTGGAAGGAGATTAGAAAGCAGTTGAGAGTAGTAATGTAAGGGTTAAGTGTCCTGGCTCCATCTTATCTGGTATATAGCCCTCTGGGAAGACACATGGACTTTGTGTTGATATTGCTAAGACTGTTCAACCGCATGGTGATAAAGGTATTTTCATACCTCTTTTTAAATCTTACTTCACTTTGAAAGTCTATTCTTTTCATATGTTTGTTATAAATATGCTTGGAACACTTTAAATACTGATTCTTGTTGCCCAGATTAGCAGTATATCTTTCACCATAATTTTATATAAGAAAAGGTGATAAAATTACCATGTATAACATCCTTAGACACTCTAATGTTAAGTTATATTTATTCTGTGATTAGAAAGATCTCCTTTAGAGAAAGGATAGAAATTCTATGGGTAACTTAATATTTAGTGATGGTTTGCTTTTTTGTAATTTAAAAAAGAACAAAGTTTCTCATTTAAAATTTTCCATTTTTAAATGTTGTCTAACCTCCCAAAACACTGTACTTTAAGATTATTTCCATATATGAAAATTGACTTGTAAATCTTACTTTTTCAGCCAGATTGCAATTTATCATTAAAACATAAAAATGCAACTCATATGTAGTTAAGGCATAAGATTCACCTGTTCTTGAAAATACAAATCTGTGCCCTTGTTTTCATGGTGTTCTTGTGCTTTTGTTTTGATTGTACTTTTAAGAATGAGTGCCAAACTTTTATTTCAAAATACCAAATAGAAATACTTTGGATGTAGTAATATGTTTTACACGTGTGCAGATGTGGTTGTTACTGGGTCTTGTGAACGTCAGCATGGGTTATACCAAACCTGGACCAGGAGAAGAGTCTGTCCTGTTTGCCGCCATTTTCTGTAATGCTGTGTTCTCTTGCTGCGCTCATGTTGTATTTCTGTGACTGCCAGACTTGGTTGTGCATTCAGGGTGTGTAGGTCTTCGGAAAGAAGCAGGTAAATCCAGGGGCAAAGTCGCCAGAATTTCATATGAAGGCATAATTGTGCTAGGAACGTCATACCAGAGTGTATCCTTCACCATCTTGTAACAATTTTTGTAAAATGCTCACTGGGAAATGTTTTGTAAAAAGTTTAATAATGCTCAAATAGTAAAATTTACTATCTTGCTGAAATGGAACTGAACAAATTTATTGTGACAATTTCTGAAGGGTCAGAGCTTGGATTTTATTGTTGTTGCTTTTGGTATCTCCTGTTTTGGGTTTTTTTTTTTCAGATTTTACCCATTTTATACACCACTTGTTTGCATTAGTTTTTGCAACTCATGTGTTGAATTACACATTGGTCATTTACCCTTCTTTCTCTTTACCCTGTTGACGCAGAATTAGATTTTATTGTACTAGAGCTGAATTATGGTTAACTGGTCTTCAGTTCTTTGTGATATTTCTTTGGATATTTAATTATAACTCATACATATGAGCTGATTAAGCATATGCATTTCAACTAAAGTCACTAACCTGAGGCTGAAATTTGATTACCTCATCATTTAGAGAATTTAAGATCATTTTGTGTAAGCATTCCTCTGTATGTAAATGGAGAAAGAAAATATGCAAAATACATTTCTTTGGAGAAATCAGAATTTTTCTCATTTCAAAAGAAACTTTGCATTGTGGTTCCAGGTATATTTACAAGTAAGGGAAAGAAATGGGTTCTGGTGTTTTTAATGAGATAATGAGAAAGCATTTCGATTGAGAATGAAAAAAGCTCATGTGTCCAAAAGTGATTGTAACAAGAAGCTACTCTAAAATCACAGTAAAAATAAAACAATATATTAAAGCATACTTTTTAAAGTGTATTTGAGAGAAATTTGATTCTCCAGAAAGATTTTATCTTGGAAAGAAATTAGTCCACACTTTCTGCTAATCATGAAGTCCTGACATGGAGGCTGACACCCAGGTATTTTTGCTAGTTTATTCTCAGCTGTCTCTGTCCCTGGAGGCAGACAGGGAGGGAAGGAGGAGGCCTCTTCCAGTGAGTCACTGATGCCACAAGAGAAACACAGAATGAGATGCTAAGAATAAAATAGAAGAATTGTAAGGAAATTCCATTCTAACTCATGCAGACTTGGCAAGCTGAGACTAGGCAAATTAATTATGCTGTGGTAAGATGGCCCCAGAGAAACTCAACCTTTGAAGATCTACTCTTTCTTATAATCAATATAGCAATTTAATATTTAGAGCTGCCTCCAGGGGACAGGTTACAGAACTCTCTGGTAAAAAATACCTTTCTCTTCTACTCATAATTTTTGGTTGGCAATTTGAATTTTTTTTTTTTTTCCTGAGACAGTGTCTTGCTTTGTCATTCAGGCCGGCCCTGAGCTTCCTATGTGGCCCAGGCAAGCCTCGAACTCAGCAATCCTCCAGCCTCTGCCTCCTGAGTGCTGAGATGACAGGCGTAAGCCACCACACCCAGCGATTTATCATGTTTTAAACTAATTATATGAAGCATTTTGTTAAACCATGGTCAGTGGCGACAATTTTTGTTTAAAACATAAACTTTTTAAAATTCTTCTGAGTGTGCTTGTTACTTTTTCTTTTTATATATACAGAATAACCTGAACACTTTAGCTTGCGTGTGTGTTTTCCTGGGAGTTCTTGTCTCCTAGTTTTATTTCTGTGTGTATTTTATCAATATCAAATCTCGTCTACATTTTATGAGATGCTAAAATTGACTGAAGTCAAAACATAATAAATAAAATTGAAAAATAAGTGTTTCAGATAGATGACAACATCCTCAAGGGGCAACATTTTCTAATACCTATTGTTTTTCAAGTTTACAGCTAAAATATTAATACTATCATTTCTTAAATGAAGAAAAGTAAAACTCCACTATTGAAACAATTATAAGTTAAGTAATTAAAGATGCAGGCCTCCCTAAGGTCTGAAAGCTTTATTAGGAAGCCACTCTGAAGATAGGTGTATTGTCCTTGTTTCTCACTGAATTTAAGTCAGTTAAAAAAAAAGAACATGGACCAAGACCTAGTCTACTGTGATTAATTGTATATGGCTTATTTAGTTATTTTATCACACTAAGAACTATAGAAACCCCTCCATTTTTCTGATGAGTTATGAGTTATCTCTATTTCCTCTTTTTATAATGGTCCTCTGTAGATGAATAATACTCCATTGTTACATATTCTACACTTGTTAAATCCATTGATCCACTGATCAGCACCTCGGTTGGCTCCATATCTTGGCTGTTATGAGTTGTGCTGTGGTCAGCAGATAGTTTAGACATTTCTTTAATATATTGAGTTTGTTTCCTTGAAATACCATAAATATAGATCTATAGTAGTGAGACAGGTGGGTCTTACTGGTTTTTTTTTCTATTTTTAGTGTTTTAGGACCCTCCCCAATGTTCTCTGAAGTGGTTACAATAATTTAGGTTCTCACCAGCAGTATGAGAATTCTCCTTTCTTTGCATCCTTTCCAGCATTTGTTGTATTTTGTCTTCTTGTTACTGCCATTCTAACAAGGATGAGATCATGGTTCACCATGGTTCTGCCCTGTTTTTTTATGAGGCGTGATGCTGAGGATTTTTCATAGAGGCATTGCTCATTTATACGTCTTTCTTTGAAAAATATCTATTCGGATCATGGGTTTTTTTCAGTCTGTTTGGTGAGTTTTCTTTGTGGATATTAATCACTTGTTGGATGCATAATTTGAAAATGTTATTTCCCAACCTGAAGGTTTTCTCTTCGGGTTATTTCTTCACTTGATACAATTTTATTTGCTGTTTTCTTTTCACTTATTGCCTTGCTTTTGAAATAGTATATAAAGACATTGCCTCTATTTATATCTTCTTCTGCAGTGTTTTCTGTTTTCTTTTGTTTTTCTTTTCTGTCTACCTTTCCTCTTTTCTTTCTTTCTTTTTCCTTTCTTTTAGTTAGTTGTCTTCTTTCTAATTTTTTTCTTGGAACAAAGATAGGTAAATTCAATTTTCATCACCATATTTGCCTGCATATTCTGCTACTCTCCAACATTGCATTGTATTCTATGTGTTGTCACGCACTCGTAGGTATAGAGCTTTGAATGTTCATCAAATGTGGACAATGCCTCCTCTGAGAAGCAGCAAAAAGCTACAGATTTGCCTTCATTTTAAATCTACAGTTTGAGTTTCTTATGTCTTCATTCTATTTAGTCTGTTTACATATCTTTGAGTGCAGATAGGTTTCATGTTACTTCATTCTGGTAACAGAATTATCATATTTAAAATGAACACATAAGAATCTGTGGGACTGAGTTATAAAAATAATTGGTAATATCTTTAGCATATATGGAATGAAAGGTAGAGTGTAGATTCGTCTTACAAATTAGAGAAATAACTGATTAGCAAAATGGGCCTCTTCGTTTTGGGTCAAGATCCAGAGATTAAAAAGGAGGGGAAGAAAGACAGACAGATGGAAGGTTGGAGGGAAGGAGTGATAAAGGAAGGAGGGAATTCAAAGGAAAGAGGGAAAAAAGTTTGAAAGCATTCTTAGATTCCTAAAAGTGAAAAGTGGTCAAATAAAACACAAACTTCTAAAGAAATAACATATATTGAATAAAGTCAACATTGGAGACGCTTCATGACCAAGACATCTACCAAGGCATTCGCTTTACAAAACTGAAGATCCTCCTGAGCTCACTTGCGCCCAAGAATCCAAGTGCAGTGAAAGGAGCCGCCAGGGAGACTCAGATAGAGGCTCAGGAAGAGAGGATGAGAGCGGCCTGTTTTTATTTTGATTTAGATTTGGTATGGCAGAGCATGAAAATGACTTCACCGGGGTGCAGCATAAGGGAGCTGGGATGTTGAACTCATTCGGTATTGAGAAGCAGTAGGAGGTAGGAGGTGTAAGAAGACACGCAGCCTCCGCAAGAATAATGTGAGAAGAACAAATGGGGAAAGCGGGAGCTATGAAAGCCTCTGTGGAAATACAAAATTAATCAAAATGCAGACCATTTGGTGAGCAAGAAAAAACATCAAGTAAGTGTCTCCAAGACTCTCTCTGAAGGAGAAACTACACGTAATGTTCAGAGGTTTAAGGAATGGATCACTTTGAAGGAGGTTCTATGTGGATTCTAATATGTATTCATTTAAAATACAAAGGTACTCACTGTTCGTCTGAGTTTTATCATACTCATGCACGTTAAGAAACTCCAGAAGTGAAACGTGTACATTTTCCAAGGCAAATCTTTTTAATCTTCAATATTGGTGCAATGGTTATTCTGTAAAGCTCTCTGTAACAATGCTGACTTTATTTTTGGTGGTTAAGGGCAGATATACCTATCAAAGTTTTCATAAACAAACCCACATTGAAATAGAAGACTGAGCTCAGTGTTACAAAGGTTTAGAGAAGGAAGATGTAGGCCTTGTCCTGAAAGGCATATACGTGCTCTCAGAAAGATTTCACTAAATAGGGCCGGAGGGTTAGCTCAGTGGTTCCAGCGCCTGCCTCGCAAGTGCAAGGTCCTGAGTTCGATCCTTGGTAACCACATACAATGCTGGGCATGGAGACTCACACCCACCAACAACCAACACCGCATACCACAGTGCCAGGCGTGGTGGCTCACGCCTGTCATCCCAGCACTCGGGAGGCAGAGACAGGAGGATTGCTGAGTTTGAGGCTTGCCTGGGCTACATAGTGAGCTCAGAGCCAGCCTGAACTACAAAGCAAGACCCTGTCTCAAAAAAAAAAAAAATTGAAAAGGCGTGGGGTTCATATTAAAGAGAATAAAAGTTTACTTTGCAAATCAAGACAAAATGGAAGAAAGAAGGGCTGCATGACTAACCTAGTGGTAAAGCTCAGTGTACCAGTTACAGCAAAATGATATCTATATATTTTAAAAGAAATTATGAATTTTAAAAGGCATTGTGTACTGGGCCCAAATCCACAACGATTTCCTTCTATTCCCACACTTCACACCAGATCTTCCACCTCGTGGCTTCCCCATTCTGGAGTTACGTACCCAAAAGATTCCTTTCTCCATTTCTCTGCCTTTTCCTAGAGTCTAAGTCCAAGAAATATATTACTTTTTATTTTAAGGAAGTTGACCTATTTTAAAACTGTGAACAATGTTGATTATGCTCTTTGTGTTAGGAATTTCTTGGCCTTTATTTTCCCCATGATAATGTCTTTCTTCTTTCTTTTTTGAAACTTCTATGCATGCTTGAAAAGATGCACTCTTATTTTTCAAGATTCTCACTTCAACTTTGATTCTTCTAACTGTATTCATTCCTTACAGCTGAGCAATACATCTTTGTGGCTTCATTTATGACTGTAATTCAATTTCACTATGTGGCTGTTTCCAGCCCATAATATTCACCTGACTCTCCAAATAGCCGTGCCTGCTAGTCATTGCAACCTGGGGGCAACAAAAATTTAAAATATACATAAACATTTTATTTGTCCATATATTTTTGCATTAATAGGTACAATAACAAGAACTGTAACATTCACAACCTCTGTCTGCCAAGGTAGAGGCTGTTAGAGAGCAGGAAGTGTCCTGTAACCCAATGTGTTCCAGGGCACTGTGCAGCTCATGACTAAACATGGTGGATTTAACTTCCCCTCAAAGGGAAGCCAGGTTCTTCTGGGTCAGATTCCCTTAATTCAGCCCTGGTTATTCCTCCTCGAGATGCATCTGTTATCTACCTACTTATTGGTAAATTGCTATTGTAATTGTAGAACCTTTTGGATTTGAGGTGGCTTCTTATAAGTAGCCTCCTAAACACAGGGACTTTCTGAGGCAAATATATATAAAATGTTGTTTCATAATAAAATTAAGTAGTAATGTTTCCAAACATTTTTTTTTCCTTCTACTTGAGACAGGGTCTCACTTTGTAGTTCAGGCTGGCCCTGAGCTCACTATGGAGCCCATGCAAGCCTCGAACTCAGCAATCCTCCTGCCTCTGCCTCCCGAGTGCTGGGATGACAGGCGTGAGCCACCACACCTGGCACTGTGGTATGTGGTACTGATTGCTGGTGGATGTGAGTCACCACGTCCAGCATTGTATGTGGTCACCGGGATCGAACCTAGGACCTTGTGTTTGCAAGGCATGTGCTGGAACCACTGAGCTAAATCTCCAGCCCTCCAAACATTTTCTTAAAACATACTGACTCCTTAGATCATACCCTATCCTTGAGCACTGAGCCACATGGAACCATAAAAAGTGCTTAAAAGGAATGAAACTGGGCTGACGAAGGAAGAGCCACCTGGCACATGAGTCCTATGTGTGCATGAGCATCTATTTATCTTCCACAAGAAAGTTCCTGCTTACTACCTGACACGTTCAAAGGACCTTGAAGTCCTTGGAAATCAGAAGACTTGAGCTGGGGATTTAGCTCAATGGTTCCAGCCATCTGCCTGGCAACCATAAGATCCTGAGTTCGATCCTCAGTACCACATACCACAGTGTGGGGCGTAGTAGCTCATACCTGTAATCCCAGCACTAGGGAGGCAGAATCAGAAGGATTGCTGAGGATTTGAGGCTTGCCTGTGCTACAGGGTGAGTTTAGGGCCAGCCTGAACTACAAAGTGAGACCCTGTCACAAATGAATGAGAGAAAGAGAGAAAGAAAGAAAGAAAGAAAGAAAGAAAGAAAGAAAGAAAGAAAGAAAGAAAGAAAGAAAGAAAGAAAGAAAGAAAGAAAGAAAGAAAGAAAGAAAGAGAGAGAGAGAAAAAAGAAAGGGGAATCAGAAGTTTCTTATTTCTTTGAATTTATGGGAGTTTAGGGAGACTTATTTGGGTCATAGCATGTAAATCCTGCCCAATTGTTTTGTTGTTATTTGTTTTTGTTTTGTTTTGTTTTGTTTTTTGAGACAGGGCCTCACTTTGTAGTTCATGTTAGCCCTGAGCTCACTATGTAGCCCAGACAAGCCTTGAACTCACACCAACCTCCTGACTTTGCCTCCAAGTGCTAGGGTTAGAGGCATAAGCCACCACATGTGGCACTGTGGTATGTGGTACTGATTGGTGGTGAGTGTGAGTTACCATGCCCGGTATTGTTGTATGTGGTTACTAGAGATCAAACCAGCAACCTTGTGCTTCCTAGGCAGGTGCCAGAACCCTTGAGCTAAATCACCTGTCCTCGAACTGTTTTTAATAATGTTCCTCTACCTCATGAAGTTGTATTTTTATGAGGATGTCCTTCATCATGTGACTGATCCCCTCACAAAGACAAATGTGATTTTGACCAAAATTACAAAACTATTTTATGCACATCTTATTTTAATTATAATTACAAATTGTGATTGCAAATTATTTATGCTTACTCATTCAAGCAATGTCGAAGAGATAAAATTTGCTCATAATAATCAGGGATCAATTAGAGGAAAAGTAAAGGGAAGGACATAAATTGAACATATTATTTAATACTAAAAATAAGTTTTACATTTTACAGGCTTAATTAATCAAGTCTGTGTATTAGAAATGACTTAGAAAATTAGGATTCACCAAACTGTGTACTCCTTTATCTACAAATCATACTCTGGAGGGACCAGGGATTTAGTTCAGTGGTTTCAGCACCTGACCCAAAAGGGCAAGGTCCTTGGCTCAATCCCAAGTAACCACATACAATGCTGGGTGTGGTGACTCACGCCCACCAGCAATGAATACCAAATACCACAATGCTGGGTGTGGTGGCTCACGCCTGTAATCCCAGCTCTCAGGAGGCAGAGGCAGAGGCAGGAGGATTGCTGAGTTCGAGG